>WBMZ01015090.1:0-40000 GCA_013400975.1 Atrichornis clamosus
AAAGCCTCATAATTTCCAGAGGTGCACTAATTTGGGGGAAAGTGTAATTTCTCCCCTTCCGGGAAGGTTCCCACCTTCCTTGGCAGGTATATCTGTCTTTTAAACTAAGACATTGTGATAGGCTCATTTTTAATCCCTCTAAAATTACAATTCTAGGCAACTATTTCACATTTTAGCACTTCACCGGAACATTGATTTTCTTGCTTTTGGCTTTGTCTACACACAGCTGAGGTAGGATCGAGCTGCCTGCTGCAGCAGCTGAACTGGGAACTGCAATTTGGCATTCATGTCTTCACAGATACAAGAGAACAGTTAACATAGGGGTTAGGAAAAAGGAATCATTCATCTTTAAGAAATTTCAAAGGGAAAGAAAATGCTTCTTGGCTCACCTGTGAGTACAAGTTTTCATATGGTCCTGTGTGTGTGGACATTTGTTGCATAACAGATTTCTGCATCTTGAAGACAAAACCCATGAATGTTTGTAAGAGTTGCATGAGAGTACATGTGCTCTAAGGACTACAGTTGTCATACCGTTGAAAAATTGTGGTCTTTAATCCTCTCATGTGGCAAGCAGCTGAGAATTTTTCCTGGTTACATCTTTAAGTTCCTTCTCTGGACAAAAGGTTTTAAAACTCAGCAGGTTTTAATAAGTATCAAGGATGTTTCCAACACAAGTATCTGAACCAGGAATCAAACAAACTCCTTCATCTGCAATGAACCACGAAGAAGTTGTTTTGTTGGCAGGAAGGAATTATGATTTTGTGGCATTAAAAAGAGAAGTATCCTTTGATGTTGGGATTTGGGATTTTCCTGTGCTATGGCTGAATGCATTTACATCCATATAGTGCTCAGTTCAATTGCCAAGATGTGGATGTAAATGCTCAGGATTCATCTTGCCCAAATACTGAGAGAATGAGCAGGTTTATGTAGCACAGTGCACTCTAGGAGGTCACATAGGTGCTAAAAGCCAGAGGCCTAATTCTCCCCTCATACAGGAGACTGGCTTCATCCAGGTAAAAATATGTCATTGTCCAGTGACCCTAAATGAGAAGAAAAATAAGTTGTTACATAGAGATAAGATGTGAAAACAAGTTTTTGCTTAGTTTGATGGGGGAGAGTTGGGGATTTTTTTTTTTTGTTTACTTGGTTGGGTTTATTTGGTTTGGGTTTTTTTCATCACTAGCTCTTCGCATTTACAGTGCTACTAAAGAGGAAGGGATGGGAGGTCTGCTTTTAAGGGGTACTGCTTTCATGATGGGTCCTGACCAATTTTAAGAGGTGCTGCTTTTTGTTTGATGAGAAACTGAATATGGCCTGGCAATGTGCCCTTGCAGCCCAGAAGTAGCATGACCCGCACATCTATGGAGGTAATTCTGGCCCTCTCCCTGATCTGCTCTTGTGAGAATCCACCTGGAGCTCTGCACCCAGCTCTGGGGCCCACAACACTGGAAAAAGACATTGACCTGCTGGAGTGAGTCCAGAGGAGAGCTACAAAGCTGATCAAAGGGATAGAGCATCTCCGCTATGAAGGCAGTCTGGGAGAGTTGGGATTGTTCAGCCTGGAGAAGAGTCCAGGGAGAGCTTATGGCAGCCTTCCACTACCTAAAGGGGCCTACAAGAAAGCCAGAGAGAGACTTTCTGCAAGGTATGTAGTGATAAGACAAGGGCGAATGGTTTTGAACTGACAGAGAGTAGGTTTAGATTCAATATTAGGAAGAAATTCTTTACTATGAGGGAGGTGAGGAACTGGAACAGGTTGCCCAGAGAAGCTGTGGGTGCCCCATCCTTGGAAGTGTTCAAGGCCAGGCTGGATGGGGCTTTGAGCTACCTGATCTAGGGGGTGGGATCCCTGCCCATGGCAGGGGATTTGAATTACATGACCTTTAAAGTTCCTTCCAACCCAGACCATTCTATGTTTCTATGGTTCCCAGTTGGTGCATCCATCTGGAGATGCCGAACAAGTGAATGGCTGAAGGATGGGGGCATATCCATGGGAACAGTTCATGTCCAGATGACTGTGCAGGTGCTGGGGATGCACATCTCAGGGAGGCATCTGTGTACTAATGGATTAACTACATATGCATTTTTTATCTATATGAGATGCAAAGTGCAATTCCAACAGGGCCTGTGATCTTTTAAATAAGTATAATTTATTCTAAGCTTAAATTTGCTAGAAAACACAGTCCAAATCTCAATTACCCAGTGAGATTACGTACCTAAAGACACCTCTGCTCTGCACCTCCATTCAGTCATTAGTCACCAAAGTAAAGCTAGCATGCTGTGTTTAAATCTTATCTACTTGGAACAGCTTGGAACAACTCTGGTGTACTTACTGTTTTGAAATCAAATGTTGTTTGTGGCAAGCAGTACAGCACATTAAATTTCTCACCCTCCAGTGAGTCAGGTCACTCCAGTGTTAGGGCTTGGAGTCTTAATGGGGCAGAGCATTGCAGCTCCATTTCCTCTACTACAAATTTGCAATTAAAATTGTAGTTTCACTTCACGTGCCTACACCTCCACATGATGAGGATTTTTCCATCCTGCCCCCCTTCCCCTTTGCCTTCAACCACACTTTTCCAGCAGGAGTCTTAAATACCACAGCCCAGACTTGCCAAGATGTTTTGATGCCTCAGTACATCACTGAAAACTAGTGAGATTTATAAGGCTCCTGAAATGACTGGGGACTGCTGTAAGCTGACAATACCTGCAAAAAGCAATGCTTTGTATAGATCTTCCAGCTCGTTCTCTGTCAGTCTATTTTCCCAAAGCAGAGAGAGTAGCTGTTGTATCAAATGCAGATCAAACTATCTCTTCTCCCAGAGCTGGACATCTGTGTTTCTCAGAAAGTGTCAGGGTAATATCACTGGGCACAGGTCCTCCCTCAAAGTTACAACAAGGTCTACCTCCACATTACCTTGAGTGGGAGTTAGGATCTCACATGGACTGGGGTGAAGCTCATTCACAGCATTAGACACATTTCACTAAATACTCAGGTTTTTATTTATCCTAAATTCACACAAACTGTTTATGGTGGAAATGGAAACAAAATACACATTTGTCAAGTCATGTCCCTTTCAGAGCAGTACTTTTGTCTTCATCTCATATATGTCTGTACAGATGTACTCTCCAGAGCCACCACAGCTTCCTCTGCATAAAGTCTCCACTTATCACTCTCCTTTATTTTGACAAAAAAGAGGAAATAAGCCTCTGGTTTATCTTCTACTCATGTTAGCTAGATGGAATGAAAACATGATTTGTATTCAAGATAGTGCAGCAATAATGGCTTGTATTTATTTATCTTCTGCCAAGTGCAGCAGAGCACCATCTAAAGATAAGTCTGCAAGTAACAGGCATTACAGAGACACATTAAAAATTAGCACACATACTTATTTGGGAGGATTGGGCAACCAAACACTTCCTCCAAGTATTCTGAACAGTCTTCCCTTCCTAGGTGCGCAGAGTTTGTCCAGGTGAGAAGGCAATCTCTGCTGGCCCTGGGGTGCCAGTGGCCGGGCACCTCTGCCATTACAGGGAGCAGCATATGGGATTCTCAGTGAAGTTCCCACAGCCCTGCTGCTACTGGCACACTGTGGGCAGGAATTCCCCAGCACTACCCAACAAAACATTAAATCCTAGGCTTTAGTTCAGTTATTACAGTGTAGGCGTGTTGGCATTGGAGAGATGGCAGCACTCCTGTGCTCCTTCTGCTTTGCTGTGACCCTTGCCCAGGGCTAAAGGGTACATTACAGAGGTCATGTTTCTACAAACCTCTCATTTAAAACACTTACGAAGAAGAAAGCTGACAACAGTTGACAACTGCCGAAAGTTGACAACATTTCTCTGCTTGCACACATCAGTCTTAATTTACTTTAAATATTGACACAAATATATTCATAATTGCAAATGCCAACTCCTTTTTTTTTTCTTGTTCCCTTCTATTTCAACAGCACAGACCAGGAAAAGACTTTTATCCTGTTTTGTAATCCACAGTGCTATGCGTGGTGGTCTTCAGGTCATAGAGAAAACATTATCATCTTGGACTACTTTCTAGTTTCCTTATTTTGTTTGTTCTAAGAGAAAGTTATCTGATTCATTATGCTTGGGTTATCTGAAAGAGTCCATGGTGTGCTCACTGAGTGCTTTGACCTTTTCATTTTCTGGAGCTGATTGGTTTGGCCATCCATCTTCTTCACTTGTTGAAACCCTCACTTAGCAAACAAAGGCCAACAGCCAAGTCTGCGTGAAAAATGTGGTGCAAAAGGAATCAATTAAGAACAGGGCATATTTCATTGTATTTCCCATAGACATTGAAGTCTATGCAGAATTTGAAAAGTTGCCTGAGGCGCCTGGGCTTCACAATTGCTGACAAATTATGATGATATTACAATATTTTGATAAATCTTTTTGGGGAAAATAATAATCTTATGTGATCCCATCACCCCTGTACAAAGCAGTTAATATTCCTGTTTCTCACAGTTATCTAACTTCTACTGTTCTCTCCAGTTTCTTTCTGACTACCTTGCCAATTCCTTTAATTTAACACAGCTAAAACCAAACTCCATATTTTCCTTGTCTAATCCCCTCTAACCTATCACTTTTTCCCAGGAATATGAAGAAGTGTAAAAAAGACAGAGATGAACAAGCTGATGCAGTTAGGAAGTTAATCACAGCTGTAAGGCAAGGTTCTCCAGCGTATGCCTACTCTGCTGTACCATGTACACACTCAGATTTGCCACATTTCTAGCTCCAAACTCCTAAACAAATGCAGGGATCAGTGCTATGTTTCTTCTAACACTAACATTCCTAGTGCAAGGAATGGATACCAAAGCAGCCCTTGAAGCACAGGTGGGAATGAAGATATGCACTTTCCAAACAAGGACACTAAGCACAGGGCTAAAGAGCAAATACAGCTCCCATTTTCTCAGTGACCCTTGGATCCACAACTTTTCCACTGCAGCATGACACAGAGGGGTAGAGGATGTCCCTTGGGCAGAGGAACCCATAGCCTGATGGTTAGGCACCCTCCTGATCACCAAGAGGTCTAGACTTGAACTCTCTCATGCTCAGGGTAGCTCTTAACCTCCATATAAAACTCCCCTGGACAAATGCTATTTTAAAAAGGCTATCAAGTCCAAGTGCTGTATCTGTTATAATAATATTTTGTAAGGAGAGAGTACTTCAAAAATAAAGGAGGTGCAGAGAACATAACAAACCTCTCAGGAATGGAGTTTATGGAAGTGTTTCAAACTCTACTGGCCTTGAGCATATGTGACAAAAATCACCGTAAAAGAAATTCAAACACCAAAAAAGTGAATTTTTAAGTGTACATGCATAACAATTTGTGCTGAAAAGTTGGCAGTCCTGTCCAGACAGAAATACAGCATTTGGATGAGTCTCAGCACAGTTACCCAGTCTGAACACTCATGATTAAGTTCTAGCAGTTAGTCACTATAGAAAAAAAGAATTGGATAAGAAAAGGGTATATACCTCCAAGAAGGACAGGAATTGTACTGATTTCGTGCAATGTATAAACAGGAATACAAAAGCATTAAAAAAATATACATTTACTTTATCTGTTGTGAGTGGCTTGTATGAATGGCAAAACTGAAAAAGTCTCTTACCTGAAGAGGGACAGCTTTCCTACATAATTCAGAAAATGTCCTGCCTTCCAACCCACCCATTGTGGCCCTTGTGATCCGTGAACCTCCCAGGCAGGAAGGGCCAGCTCCCAAGTGCAGCTCGGGGTTCATGCCATGAGACAGCCTTCAGAACCCAGCAGATATCAGCCTTGCACACGAGGCACCATATGGTTCTCTCTGACTGCACATACAGCTGGCTTGGGTTTGAAGACAGCATTATCTGACACCCTCCTGCAAATGATTCGAGGGTTACTTCAGGATAAAATGGCAATTGCTCAAGAAAACCAAACACTACATATGCATATGCATGTATATTCTTTTCTGCTGTTCCTTCTCTGGCTGGCTGATAGACTTATCCTGCTGGCTGCTAAACTGCTATCAGAGGGTGGCATTTCTTTTTTAAAATGCTCTTTATTTTAATGGAAGGAGGATTTTTTAATTGTTAATTAACACCTTTCCCCAAAGCCAAGACAAAACTAATGCAGAGAGGTTGAAGCTTCATTAATTACAGATGGCCCCATTGTACAGCAGTGGAGCAGGATGCAGCCTGTGCTACCAGCAGATACTTAATTAAAAGGATTCGGCATAAAAAACCCCATTTATGCTTAGTCTCTTTGGAAAGTCTGGAAAGATCCATGGCATTAAATTTCTGTTCGTAAAACTTTATTGTCTGTGGATACCTTTCCAAGTGAGTAGACTGCTGGCTCTACGCGTTTCCTGACCTATACAAGTTCTCTGACACTAATGGTAACAAAATATAGCTGGTAATTTTCTGAAATGAAACTTCTGGTTCAGAACAAACAAATCACTGCTGTCACAATTAGCTTAAACCTGCTGAGGTAGCATAACAGCAGTGACCAGAATGAGCAATTCATCTTTAAAAGCTGGAACATTTCTTTTTTGTTAGCAGAAAAATCTGTCTTTCCTGCATTCAAAGATGTACCAGAAAGACCAGAAGTTTAAGCTAGCAACTTCAACAGGCACAGCTGAAAGTTTTAATGCTTATCCTAAATCTCCAAGGTGTGCTGCCATGGTGGAGATTTAGTGCTACCTTTGTGCAGCTGGGTATTGTTACTAACAGAAGGCTGGGGATCAGGTCATGGTGGCCCACGAACACATGGTTTTCAAATATACAGGCATTGGGCAACCAGCTATCAGAGGTACCAGGGTACAATCCAAAAGACAGACTGACCCTACCTAGCGGTTCCCTGCTGCCAAAACGGGGTGTCTGCCCCTCAGCCCCCTGCCCTGCTACTCTGTGTGCTCCTGCTGCTGGGCCCTCTCACTTGCTGGACACCTCAGTGGGCAGACTCAGCCCATTATCCTGGCACTCACTCACCCAGCATGAAGTTAGATCTTTCATCTGCCTGATTAACAAGCTGAAAGAGTCACTGGAGGACTCAGAGTGCAGTAAAGGTGGTGAAAAGGGCCATGACAGGGAGCAGGGATGGAGGGATTCCCTGCAGCAGGATGCTGTAGGGACGTGCCCGCCTGTGTCAGTATGTTAGACCTGAGTGTCTGAACATGTTGCCACCCACAGGCATCACCACCCTCTTCTCTGCAGGCTGCTAGCCCAGAGCAGTGGCCTATGCTGGGCTGTACAAGAGGTACAGCAGTTTGTGTTTCAGTCCAGTTCAGGTCCAGTTTTCAGGAATGTGGCTGGAGACAGTGATACTGCAACCACTTGCTAACACAGAAATTGCACAAACTTTCCTGGATAGTGGGATTTGATTCAGGTTTGCAGGATATATTTCATTGAATTAAAGGAACAGAGACCAGAATCTATGAGTCTTCATTCTAGATTTTTATTGAAGTGCCTCAAGCAGAAGATACTTCAACCTTACTTCAGCCTCCCATGGTGCTGTGGCTCTACACCCCCCTCTGTGGGAGAGATGGAGGCTGCCCAGCCTGGCTGCTGGGGCATTGCACTGAGAGGAAGGACTTGGAAACTCTGCTCCTTCCTACCCCACCGCTCTCACAGCAAAGCTTGGTGCTTGGGCAAAGTAGAGCAGGGTGCAGATGGAGAGAAGGTGCTGAAGCAGCAGTGGGGAGCAGCCCAAAACTGGCTGGCAGGGTGATGTGGTTTCAGACAGGCCATGGGAACAATAGTCCATAAGAATGGCCAAATGGCGTTTATGGAAAAAGGAGCAGGAAGGAGAGGAGAGGAGTGCTGACCCTTTCCTTGCTGCTGCCAGGAACAAACGCCTCTCCAGCCTCACAGCCCGAGGTTGGGAGACAGCCAGAGGCTGGGTCCTCCCTGCTCTGTCCTTACCCAGCCTCCCAACTCAGCCTTCACCGCTTGGAAATGAAAGTACAAATGTAATATGAAGAGCAGCAAGGAATCTGGAAAATAATGGAACACAGCAGAAGTTGGAGTGGTGACAAGCCCAGAAAGCTGCAAAGACCATCACAGCAATGCCCTGTTCCCATCTAAGGCTGGGGGCTGTTTAACTACCTCACCACAGCAAAGAGGACAACATGCAGACTTAGAAGAAAGAACTTGTCTGTTTGGATATGGTAGTCTAAAAGTAAAAATCTGGTCTTATGTACCCTTATTTTTTTATCCTTGTGTGTGTATGTTTCCTTAGCCATTGCTAATTCAGTCCATCTATAATGAATAAACAGATCAGTATTCTGGAATGTGTTTTTAATTACAGTCTTGTTTCTTTTTAATGATGAAAAATGAGGATATCCTTCCTGTGTCCCAGGTGACCTGTTTTCTATAGGGTTTCTGTTTTAAAAGTTTCCAAATATCTTTCTTTTCTTGTTCCAAAATGTCCCCATTCTCCACCCCTTATATTTTCTGGACAGCATTTTAACTCCACAGCAACTAATTGTGCTGTGAATATATTATCCTCACAGATATGAGAGAAACCTCTAATTTCCGCAGTGCTGTTTTCCAAAGTTTCTTGAAGTTTCCTAAGTGACTCCAGCCAAACAACCCAGAAGTATTAGTGCTGCAAAGCAAAAGAATTACATCATTAGGAATTGCTAAGAAATCATGGACTCGATGTCTTTTTACACTAATGTGTCTTTGTGCCTCTTTGTGGCATTTAAAAGGGCTCGTAAACTCGTTTGCTAATACAGCAGTACCTGAGTGGACTCACCCATAGCAGGCTCATCTTGGAAAGACACAATTACTTTGGTTCCCAAATGGCCCCGAATGCAGTGAGAATGACCCTGGCTTTAATGATCATTCTTTGATACCCTCTCTGCCACTAAGAGCCTGTCCTTTGAGTGAGAATGGAACACCTGAACACTGGAATGATTTTTATAGGCTATTTTTGCTATTTTTAGCAGATATTTTAAGCAGCAACCCCCACCTGAACGGGATGTTCACCACATCCAGCTGCTGGTGAACCCCGCGGGAAGAATCTGGGGCATGTGGGCTGGGAGAGAGGGAGAGGGGCATCCCCGTGTGCACAGGTGTGCACTCCCCTGGACTTCCCCAGACATCCAGAGCCAGCACCACAGCCACAGATTCCCAAAGCCAGTGGCCATCGCACGGAGGGACAGGCTACTCCCGTCCCCAGGTCCCCTCTGATGCCAGTGTCGAGTGCAAGGAGAAACAGTAACTTTTAGATGGGTTGAGGTAGCAAATGGGTTTGAACATCACTTGAAAGAAAGAGGTAATTTTTTTCTCATAACTTCTTTGTTAAAATTAGTATTTTTTCCCCTCCAACATAACACAAGGCCATGATTATAGCTCAATGCACCAAGGAACTCTATACATATTCCATAGAAAGGGAGAATGGCTTCACCTTTCTGCTTGTATACCAGCACATACACAAAGAGATAACTCTCTCTCTGACTCATGTATTTCCCACATGAGTTAAACAGCTCTTTCCATCTCTATGCTAGAATTTGTGTGTGTGTCTGGTTTTTACCCACAAACAAGGTATCTGCTATTTTCAAACATCCTTATTTGACACTTTCTAGTACTGGGTTAAAAAGTCTAGATAATGGTTTTGCAACTCATGGATTGTTTTGATTTGGCTGCCAATTGGGAGAAAAATTTGGCTAAGCTGCTTTCAAATACTTCATTTGCTTTTGGGTTTTTTTTCAGAAAAAAAATTAAAAATGGAGAATGGAAGAGCTGCTTTGAGGAAAGAAATATCGATTTTTTGAATGCTGATATTAAAAGACAATGAAACAAAAACATTTGCCTGTCATGAAGTGTAGGAAACAACTCCTTCCTCTGCTTCAGAGTATCTGAATCCATCCCTCCCTCCAGGAAAATATCCTGATGTTCAGCTGTGAGAATATTCTTGGGTGTATCCTCTGAGTCTTGCTGACATAAATCCAGCTTTACAGACTAGGTAAAGAGATTATTTTATCATTGAGAGGGTGAGGACACTCCCCAGTGTTGGGGGAGGCTCCAGATCCCAGTGACTCTCCCCATGATTCAAAGCAAAATCTCAGTATGCGTTCACAAATTCTCATCTGCTGCTTCAAAATTATTTTATTTCAATAATAAGTGATTCATTCATTCATCCTCAAAGCATAGGAAATAGTATAGTCTGCTTAGCTGTATTCCAGATAATGTGTCTCAGTTTATTTGCTTCTTTTAAACTATTTTTGGGGAAAAAAAGAACGGGTGATGTAAAAGCAACATTTGCTATTGTCACAGTTGGATTCCGTGGTGAGAAATGATCGAATCACTGCTCCCAAGCCACTCGTTGAGCAGAGTGTCTGCTGCTGAGCAGTGGGGGTAAGACCGTCTGGAGCAGCTGTGCTGCCTGAGGGGAGGAAAGACCTGGGCTGCTGTGCTCAGGGCAGGGCAGTGTGGAGATGTGAAAATGTGGGGGATGCAGGGATGTCAGGAAGTGATAGCCTCCTATCTGACGTGGAGAATCCTCACAGCTCCGCAGGTCCACATCTGCCCTGTGTGCCTGAGCTTGACCCTGGTTCCGTCTGCAGCTTCGGTCCCTACGACAGCCATCCAAACAAGTTTTCCTGTGAATGAATAAAACCCACCTCCATTAGAAAACAAAACAAAACAAACAAAGAAGCAAACAAAACCAGCAGAAAACGGGTTGTGCTTGTAGCGGTTTGTTTGCTGCCCCAGACGAGAAGGGTTTAGGAGCTTGCCTGGACTCCATCCTTGTGAAGCTGGCAGAGTTTCCCGAGCAAGTTGTGGGCACAGCCCCGGCCCGCCGCCGTCCCTGCCCGGGGCTGGAGGGGCTCGGGGTCTCCGTGTGCTCCGTTCACTGCCCAGACGCAAAGAAATCTTTACACAAGGCTGAAATGTCAAGTCCGTCCGCATTCCCATGCAGGGTGAGCAAGACAAATCAGAGGGAACATTTTTTCCCTAAGACAAGTCAAAGTACCTCCCATGCCCGGAGGCGAGAGGCGCCCAGCCCCAGGGAGCCCAAGGTCCTCTCGTTTTCTGCCTCTTATTGCCCTCTGGTGGCACTTGTGAAAATGCCATCATGGTTGTTTGTCACTGGGACCGCCGTTCAGTCCCCTTTGCTTCTGCTCTTTGTGCTCTTCTTCACAGTTTGCCTCCGGTGTGTTTCGCTGCGTCGCCAGCTTGAGCAGCCCCAGACTGGTGATGCTGTAACATAATTGCTTGGTTACCAAGCTCCTCTAAAGGCTCCTCCTTCGTCAGTGGGGATTTTGGTACTGATGTTTCACCCACCTAACCTGCTGAGGATGGACACTTCTGCAAAGACACTGAATTGCCCCAGCTCAGGATATGCCCTTCTGGGTTTAACACACTCTTTAGGGCACACTTGGAGCAGCATACCCAGTGGACAGGCTTCAATGTGCCCCCCCTCTATGTGCAAGCTGAGGGCGATGGTTGGTTTATATTCCATTTTTCTCCAAGAAAGATTGGGGTTTTTTCTGAAGCCAGGACAATAGTGATCTGTTTTCTCTAGTATACCAGTGAAAATGGATGGAGCTCATCTGCCCTACAACAAGATTAGCATTACAATTTCTTGGCATAACTTATGTGCATTTGGAAGACTTTGAGTCAGCACCACCCAAAAAAAGAGGAAAGCATCTTTTATTAGGGGTATAACTTAAAGCTTGGAGATCTTTTATATAAAATAAAAGAATGAACCCTCCCCACCTACACTTCATCTGATTTTGGAAAATATCCACTTTTTTAAGATAACTTGATGGAATATGGGAAATATCCCCCCAAACCAGACCGCCCACACAGCTGGTATGAGGGTTTGCTGTAGCAGGGATGGATGCAGGGTGTCAGGGTGAGGCTGCAGACCCACTGTGTGAGACAGCGATGGCTGGCTGTGAAAGAGGAGAGCTAGAGCCTCCCAGTCTTATAGCCCACCTTCATGGCACACAGAGAATTCTGCCTCCTATTACAAAAGGTATCTTGCCTGTCAAATATTCATCTCATCAGTTGCCCCCTGAGGCCGTGTCTTGGGCAGCTGAAATCTGAGTGTGGTGTTGCCTTCACTCCCTCTGCACGTGGCATTGTCCCTGCTGGAGAGGCTGTGGAGCATCCAGCAAGTCATTTTGATGAGACCTTGTCTCTACAGCAGAGGAAACTTCAGTGCCAAAGATCATGAAAAGCAGTGACCCAAGTAAACCAGTTGGCATGGGGTCCTCTCTTTACTGCAACCAGACAGCAGCTGGCAGCCAAACTACCTTAATGCACCAACACCACCTTCAGCTTTTGTAACCAAGTAGCAGATCTGGTCTGTAAAGAAAACAAGATAAAATAGCATAAAAAGGATGATTTACACCTGGGTTTCCAGTCTGAACCATTCAATCCAGCTGTTGCCAAACTTAAGCTCTTTCACAGAGGTTTAAAAAGAACTGTTGCAGTCTCTGAATGATAGTTCAGAGCTAACAACAAAGAGGCAAACAAACAAACAAACCTGAAAGAAAATCAGAGCTCAGATCCGAGCCCTGCTTTATACCAGCATAGAAGTGAGGTGAGCAAAGCCAAGCTGGCATTTCAGAGGCTCCTGCTGTTGGCAGTATCTTCTACACTTACAGGCCTTTGGGACTGCCTCGGGTCAGACTGAGAAAAGTACATTTATGTGCCCTTCTGGTGGGAAGCCTTCGGCTTC
This sequence comes from Atrichornis clamosus, assembly GCA_013400975.1. Taxonomy (NCBI): domain Eukaryota; kingdom Metazoa; phylum Chordata; class Aves; order Passeriformes; family Menuridae; genus Atrichornis; species Atrichornis clamosus. The sequence continues at coordinate 12,686 of WBMZ01015090.1, forward strand.
TGGGGCTGTGTGGAGGAGAAAGAAAGGACCAGGAAGCTCACAAATGCCTGCAAGGATCAAGAGGCATCTGCTGGGCAGGGAAAAGGAAGCAAGTGAAAGTTGCAGAGGAAGGAAAAGAGACATCTTAAAAGGGATTTAATGTGCAGGGAAGGCAGAAGAGCAAAATCCAGGCACTGAATCCTCTGATGCAGTAAGAAATGGGAATGTATATCCATCCATAGTCCTTAACATTTCACACTAGTCTGGTAAATTAATTCCTCATGATGGAGATGGATATGACAACAGAATGAGTTTTGACTAATAAATAAAGAAATGGTCTTAGCGAGACTGCTGTGGCTGAAGGATGAAGGATGAGCATGCCCTTGGATGCTCAGGCTCTGGCCGGCCACATTGCAGTGCCTTGAGTGTGGGTGAAAGGACAAGGCCTTTGTCTTTTGGGCATCTGCCTGGGGATTTGATGTTAGTTTTACCTGAAGAACCACAGGGCCAGGTTCGAAGTTTGGAAGTGTGAAATTTTATACAGCATCATCTAGAAGATGCAATTTTTTCAGAAAAACAAGGGAGGAAAAAAAGCCAGGGTCTTTGTTTTTTTTTCAAGACCCTTGCACTCAAAGGAGTACATTCCTCTCACATTTTGTTAGCATTTCCATTTATTTTTTGAGATCTGAGATGCCAATCCCCCTGGTATTTTCGATAGCAGCTGTGGCACACCTCTGTCCAGCTGCTGAAGGCTAAGATATAATTTGGCTTGTTGTTTCACTCCAAGAATGGTCTTAATTTTTCACATTTCTTTTTAAATGTTTCACTTTAAGCTTTTAAATGTTTCACTATTTATTTTTGGATATACATTTATGGGAATTCAGTTCCTGTTCAATCACCTGCCAGCACCTGAAAAATCTCCTGGGTGGGATCAAATACATACTTTCCTTCAGCAATATAAAGCTCCCAGAACTCTGTTGCAGTTTCTTCTTAAAAATTTTTGTATTAGTAACATAATATAGAAAATTCAATAATCAGCTTATTTTTGGAAATGGAATATCAGGTTGCTATTATAGCTAATTACTGAAAAAAAAAACCCAAACAATTTGACCTCTAGATACATAATTTAAAAAATAAAAACTCTAAATGCAGAACAAGAATATTATCTACCTTTTGGGATGAAAGCAGTAAGATGGAAAAAGCAACATGGTTATCAGTTTAGTGCCCATTTGCAATAACTGAAATGCCATTTTAAAACTACAAAATGCTAGTGCTGTGAAGCTGGGCAGCACTTTCCTCACACGATAAATTAGTTTCTACTGAGGTTATTTCCATATAGACCTAGCTCATGGGCAGGCACAGGGAACAGGGACACAAAGGCTTGGGGAGGGAAGCTGGGATTGGGTTGCAGAGGAAGGAGATGGCAAGCAGATGCAGAAGAGCAGATGGTTTTCACTGGTTGCAGGATTAAAGCAGCCATATGCAGGCTGGGGAGTTGGGTGCTGGTGTGCCCATCACAGCACCCAAATACTTAATGGCCATTAATCTATTTTTCCTCCAGATATCTCCTGTGGGAGCTCAGCACTGCTATCCTTATTTTATGAATGAACAACAGAGGGAAGAAGTTTCACCTGCAGGGTCCTCCTGCTCCCCATCACTGCCCCCATGGTCACTTTTGTGCTGATCTTCTGGGGGAGGGCTGGTGTGGTGTCCTACCCGCCCTGGGAAGGGAGGGGGGCTGAGCACATGACCAGATGGGCACGGCTGTCATCTAACAGCCTGGAGCATCCAGACTACAGTTTGGGATTTAATAGGACTACAGTTCTCCTTAGGGCTGAGCCACCCCGCACTGCTGGGAGATCTGTAGGATAACAAGTGACATGAATCTCACAGCTCTCGACCTGAGCTGTGATTATGTTCAGATTTATACCAGTTTCTTCCCTTCTTTGTTTAGGTCTGTTGATGGGGATTTCTGAAGCTCCGCAATAGTGAAACTATTGTATGATATTTGTCTGAGACAATGGTGAAAAATGTGTCATTTGTGAGCATACAACTATACTAGCATTTAGCTTAAAATAGTGATGGAATTAATTAGCACGTGTAAAAGCCATTCAGTTAAAACATATGAAGACATACACCCCAAATACATCCTCTGTAGATCCTTGGAGGATTTTTTATTATTATAGTGAAAGCAGTGTTCCAATACCTTTAATTTTTGCAACTGACAGGCTATTTTATGTTCAAAATAAGTAAATCAAAACCAGAGCAGTGTTGCACAGAGGTGAGTGCTCAGGTTTTACAGCAACAGCCTGAGGTATGTGGCATGACTGCAGACACCCTGCATCTGCAGAGCTAAACACAGCTCAGAACTGCAGAAAATTTAAGGATGTTGTTTTTATTTTGAATCATTCTTTTGTTCAGCCTTTGAAGTGAATGTTACTCCAGAAAAAGGCAGGTATTTTTCAAAAAAGGTGTCTGATTTTCAGCAGTAGAAGTGCAGACCTGTGCTGTGCATTTTATTTTTGTATCGAGGGTTTATAGTAACTGCTTTGGTAGGACATGCCTGGAATATATGATCAAACTGTTTGCAGACCTAATTTAAAAGTGTTTTGCGCCATTCTTTTGTCTCTTTCACTCATCTGGTCATTTGGAAAGCTTTCATTTGCACATTTTCAAGTAGTTTAAGGGCTTTTTCGTCTATGATCTCCCCAAACTAGATCTGATTATTGCTACTTGCATTTGATTTAGGCTATGATTATAACAAGAGCACTTCCAAACATGCAAAATTCATGAACTCAGCTATTCCCAACCCCAAATGATAAAATGTTAAGTACAATATATGTGAGAGTCGTCATTTCCTTCTAGCTTTTGAATCTTTCAGATGAAATCAGCCCATATTTTCAAGCTTTTCTATTTAGCCAAGAGTGCTAAAGGCTTTCTGTCCTGCAGCCCATTTTGTTCTCAGTTTTTCAAGCACAAATGCACACAGTAAAGAACAGGCCAGTCAAAAAGTTGCTAAAAATCTTTGAGAACTGTCTGCAATCTCCAAGTAGTGCAGGAAAATAACCCTATAAAAACTGTTACTAAATAACAGGAGATTAGAAGCTGTGTAAAAATATTCACATCCCAAAGCCAACACACTACACTCTCTGTTTGGACAGAGAAATTTTTGGCACTGTTGCTGAAAAGCAGCTTTGCTACACCAAAAAAAGAAAGAGAAAAAAAAGGAAACTAATTTCCCTATTGGATTCTTTCCCGCTTGTTGGAAAATTACATGAGGATGTGGTTTGCAGGTGTTGCAGCTAAAGCTTCGATAAATTAAACAAACTGTTGGGTTAAAGCAAATTCATTCTACAAAAACAGGAACTGCAGTGGTTTCTGTTTCTGTCTCAGAAACCCAAAATGGGAGCACAACGTGTTCTCACATTAAAGCTTGGAAATGCTGCATCCCACCGAAAGATGCGAGTGCTGAGTTAGGCAGGAGTATGGCACAAGGATGGGGACACACACACACACACACACACGCATACATGAAATGCCCCAATTTATTTTTTGCTGCTCCAAGCTGGCTTTTAATACAAACACAATTTACGGGGACTGAGGATAAGCTTTAAAACTGACAGGTTGTTGAATCCTGAGACATTTCCACCCACTCTGTTTCCACTGCATAAATCAAAGCCTGCCTTTGTTTGGCAGCAGTATTGTAGCAATGTCTATGAGTTCAGAGCAGTGATTGAGTTATCTTTGAGGTAGCTGCCCTGCAAAAAATAAAGAGTAAAATCCTCTGGAGTGGAAAGCTCATGTGCCACGTGCCTGGATCAACAGACACCATGCAGAGCTGCAGGCATGGCTGGAGTCCCTGTTATACCAAAACAAAACTGGTGCATCTGCAGATTGAGCGAGGGAAGGATCAGTCAACAGACAGCACACTCATCAGCAAGTTACAGTGGCTATACAGAATCTGTAGGTAAAAAAGCCTACGGGAAAAAGTGGGTATCTGTGTACAGTGCAGAATAGCACTAAAATGAGGGTTTTGCAAAATATGAAGCAAGACTGTTGGCTTATAACTGCTGGTTGGACAGCTGGCACTTCTCAGGGAGCATTGCAGCAACATCAACGTTTTGTGGAGCAGGCAAAGCATCAACCATGCAGCTATAAAGGGTGGCTCTTCCTCCTTTTCTTCCTGAACAGGCGAAGCTGCCTGGGGAAAATATAAGCATGTTTGAGAGAGAAAAGACAGCAAGCAGTAAGAAAGGTCAGCATTGCTGCAGGGCCAAGGCCTGGGCTCAGCACTGCAAGGGGATCATTGCAGGGAGAGCGACTGAGACTGTCTGCACTGCATGAGATACAGCGGCTCTGCAGGGCCCCTGCTGCCACTCTGGAGATGCAGGTTTATCTGGGGATAAACCAGATCTCTGAGGGAGGGCAAGTAATCCAATAACTGTAAGATGAATTACATGATGAACTATGACAGTTATTATGTTTGTAGTATATGTACTTCCATTATAGTTAAATTAATTGAGGTAGCTGTATGATATGAGCAGGGGTCTCAGGAATTAACCTAATCATTCAGATGTGACCTCTCTCTCTAATGCTCAGAAATTAGCAATACATCATTTGTTCTTCTAAGATCTGTGGTATCTTAATTTCTGTCAGTGCTTACAAAAGCAAGTGTAATTGTGCAAAATAAGCAAAAGGGATGGATAACACTATTCAGATCAGAACTGTGGTGGCACCACTTGACTCTCAAGAGATTTTCATTTAAAGTTTAAAGAGCTGAAAGACTCTTCTCTTCTTATCTTTCCTCCTTCCTAAAATTCATCAGCCTCTCAGACCTGCCAGCACAAATACATATGTGAGATAGTTCTCAAAATGCTAGAAGAGCTCATGGTGTGATTCTTGGGGTGTCCTGCACAGGGCCAGGAGTTGGACTTGATCCTGATGGGTGCTTTCCAACTCAGCGTATTCTATGATTTTATGATTTGGGTGCTAAAGTCACCCACCCACATTCTATTGCTGGGAGATCCGAGGATGAACAGGCACTCTGCAGCTGGCCTTGGCTCCAGCCTGGGCACCATGCCGTGTCTTTGGGAGCCCCAGACGGTCACTCCTCTGCTGCTCTGCATGGTGTGGGGCCTGGCACAGGGCCCTCACCAGCAGCAGTGCTGGGACCAACCTGTGTGTCTGGGAGGGCATGTGCAGGGTCGTGCAGGCACAGCCATGTGCCTGGGAGGTGGCTGGGTGTGATTGGATAGCAAACCCGTGTTGGTCTGGTCTGGGGACATCATGTAGTGATAGCCAGCAGGGTGGACAGGGAAGATCAGGTGTTCCAGAGTCACGACTCCATACCAAATTGCTTTCCCTCTCCAGGGAAGCCAGTGTGGTCAAAAACAGAGATCTACCAAAAAGCCTGCTCACTAGCAGGGCTCTTGGAGTAGCTCTCCGGGAAAGCCAGTCTCGTGCATGAGAGGTGTTCAGTGTCTTGCGAGAGTGTGTGCAGGGCAGAGTCAGTACAGGGTTGGTATCAGGCGTAAGGTTATGTGTGTGTGTGTGTGTGTGTGCACAGCTGCAGGTGCGCACTACTCATTCTCCAGAACAGCTCAGTGAAAGGGCTCAGTGTGGGACACTTGCCTGTACAAACCTCTTCATGGCAGTGTTGGTCTGGCGTGGTCCCAGCACTGGGCCAGTCTCTCCTGATGCAAAACGGAGCAATCCTGAGAAATGCTACTGTCTTGTCCAGGAATGGAGATGCAGCCAACCTATAGCAGCAAACCAAAAGCAATCTGCTTTTCTACACACTGGAATTTTCCTGAGCTAGAGATCTCAGTCTGGTTTTATAACCAGGCACATATCAGTAACCTACATCTCACTAAAGAAAGGATTTATCTTCTCTTTTAAAAGTTTCTCTATATTTTTATCCAGGGGCTGAAGTAGGCAGAATGAAAACACTGAAAACAGCAAGAGAGAGAAAAGGCAATTCTGGAAAAGTGCTACAAGAGCTTTTCCTCAGCTCAAGCCTGCTTTTTTCCCCTGTCCTTTTGCTTCTGCACCTGGTTGCCTGACTCTGTCTCTCTTCAGTGTATTTCACCAGAAATAAAAGCTGTCACAGTATTTCCTCTCCAAGTGCCACTGTGTGTCAGGTTTCAGCTCCTGACAGGTGTATGAAATACCAGCTCCATGAGATGCATGTGAACATGGAAGCTTTAAAATATCTTTGTGTGTCACGGGCCCACTTCGGCATGCTGTCTCACTGGACAGGTGTCTTTTCAAAGGTTTGTTTTTAAAAGGATAGACTGATCCTGGTGGTGACATGCTTAAAACTGCTGAGTGATGTTTTCAGGAGCCAGGCAGGGAGTGTTGCCTGAAACCTGCCTCCACAGAGAGGAGAAGGGGCTGAAACAAACTGTGTCAAATCACAGGTTTCTTGGCTGAACTTTAATCCCTTTCTTGGAGGCAAAGTCAAATCTTCTCTCCCTGGCTTTGATCTCAGCTGTTGATGCTGCTTTTCTGGAGCATTGGTTGGGAAACAGGGGCAAAGGTGGGGGGAGATGCTGTTCCTGTAGTGGAGAGCTGGAGCGGACGGGATCTCCTGGTTGTGTGCCCTGCAGCCTTATAATGCATTTCCTGCTTTCTGTGTATCCATAAAATTTTTTACTCTTGCATGAAATGTAATGTTAAAAAGAATTACTCCTTTTGGTTAGCATGAACCCACAAAATTTTGGCTGTTTTGTTGGTCATGGTAGTATGTCGATCTGCTGGCACCACAATAAATCCATCTTGGCTCATTTCATTTTCTGTTTAAACATTTCCTTGGGCTTTGATTGCACTTGAGGATTTTTCTAAATAATGAATTATATTTAAAGGCTGAAAGACTTACTGAAACGTCTGTAATTCTACCTGATACATCATTCTTGCCACAGAGGAGCTGCGGCAGGGGTGTCATAAATGTTGATGGCCAACATTGGTATGGACCCAGCTCCCACCACAGGATGGGGAACTTTGTTCTTGGTTTCAGCAAACCTCATCTGACCTGATGCTCTTCTGCTTTTAGCATGCAGTGCACTACCAAAAAACATATAGGGCTTTTCCCTGACACTGCCATTTGTTCTGCAGTGACTGAAGACGCTGTAACTCAAGGGCAGCCAGCGAGGCAGGCAGGGACGGGGCTTTCTCTCTGTCCACCAGGAGATGGCAGTGGATATGCTGACTTTGGGGCTTTTCCCCCTTTATTTCTATTTTACAGTCTCCCTAAAAGAAAATGGGTCTTTTGAGGACAGCAGAGCTGTAACACTTTCATTTCTATTTAATTTTCTTTTCATTGCACGCATTAACATCCTTTCCACACCTCCCTCTGCAGCACAATGCCACCTGCACCCCACAACTACTCCTCACCTTCCCAATGCCCGTGGCTCAGCCCTACAGGCAGGTGCAAAGCAGTGTCACAGACCCTGAATAGCAATACTGGAGGATGAAAAAGGAGAGGGGGTGACCCGGAGCTGGCAGGCAGTGCATGCACAGGCTGCTCCACTGAGTGCACAGCCTTGATCCTAGTGGTTTTCTGCCTGTGCTTGTTTTAAAGGAAAATACACCCTTGTGGCAAAGTTGAATTGACATTTAGCTTCTAGATTTCATCCATGATGTTCTCAGCTGGCCAGAGGATGGCAGGAGACACATCTCCTCCTTGCCTGTGTCAAGCCTGTGTGCCTTTGGGCCGTATAACTCACAGCACTCAAGTCTCCTGCTAAGGACTCTGACATTTTCTGCTGCAATGTCTTCCATCAGAGGGCTTCCAAAAAGGGTACATTAACATATGAAGTCCTATAGATTTTGGGAGGACAGAATGAGACAATAGCTCAGAAAGGGACAATTTTCCACCTGCTCTGCCAACAAAGCTATGGAGTAAAGTCCTTGTCTTCTCCCTTCCCCTAGCATTTAAGGAAAGGACTCTCAGGAGTTTTGTGCCTTCTGCACTTGGTGGTGAGAGCCAGACAGGGCTGTTCAATGAATTGCAAATAGATTCAAATGCCACAGCCAAAAAGGTGGATTTTTTTTGGAGGTAGTGCCATAAATAAAGAGACTCCAAGGCCATATTTCACATAATGTTCTAAGAACTTTCTCCTGAACCTGAAATGCCCCAGTTTTTCATTTCTCCTATGAAAACATTTTTCTAAATAATTACAGAGTGTTAAAAACGGATTGCTGTACCCAGGGGAATTTGCTCTTTGTTTGCCAGGAACAAATAGGCCAAAAGAATGTGCGCTCAGCATCACGAGTGGTGTTTGAAGGAAAGAGCAAAGTCAAAAGCCTGTAGACATCACCGGAGATGCTCTTTTTTTCAAAGTGAATTTTTATTACACATTGTCAGGGTTTCAGGAGACACTCCTGCACATTGTGCTCCTAGGGGATAGAGGAAAAGGAGGAATCTCCTCATCTGAGAGCAATGCACATGCTGCTGTTGACAGAGAGGAGTTTTTATTATTCTTTCTGGAAGTGACCTCTTCAAAACTATTCCTTTACTTCTTAAGGTGTCACCTCCAAACAAGCACTGGATTTTGATTACAATGGTCACGTTCATAACTGTTTGCACTTCAGTGGCATTACTGCGCCTCCTCAGATAATCCCTGAGCCCTGAGCAAACACAAATCCAGATATGTTCAAAGCATCCTGCTGCCATCAGTATATCTGCAAATTGTTTTTCAGTTTTAGAGAATCCTTCTTGAGTTATGTGTGCCTGAACAATCTGTTTCCTACTGTAATGTGATGCCAGGTGGTAGGAAGATGAAAGATGAACTAAGCACACCTAGATTCCCCCAGGAAAAGGGAAAAACTGGCCTAAACCCACCCCCAACACATCCCCAGGAGAGGTCCAAGACATGCTGATTTCCCTGTGGGTTTGCCAGGCTGAACCTAGTCACCTACACACATGGGTAGGGCTTGCTAGAGCTGGGAACTGGCTGGGGGCTCTACAAGAAGTGAGACACTGCGGTAGTTGTTCAGCAAGACTTGAAACATGAAATTTTTAAACAATATACAAAAAACCAGATCCCTTTGAGGTGAATTTTGCTGAATTTGTTGGCTTCCCAGCTCGGCTGCAGTCATGTCCCAGGCAGCAAAGGGCATACGGCTGCAAGACAACCCTCTCACACTTTGTTCCAGCTGGAAGTCCACATATCTCCTTAATGGTTTCCCTCTCTTCCCAAGGACACTCCTCACCAGGCTCTGCTGAGGAGGGTTTGACAGGGGCCTGAGGACACCCTGTGCACACCCCTCTTGGTGGCACTGCCGTGGGGTCCATGCCTGGCTTTCATGTGCCGCTCACTGGATGTACACATCAAGGCCATTTTGCACAGTCCTCTTTTTTTCTCCTGCTGCCCAGGCCCAGGCTGTGAGATCAAATGTACGTACTATGTACACTGAGAAACGAGAGTTTTCAATCATAGAATCATAGAATTGCTTAGGTTGGAAAAGACCTTTAAGATCACTGAGTCCAGTCAGGTATGTGAGTTAGTAAGAGAGCTGCCTATGGACCCCAAAGCTGCTCATGGTATGAAAAAAGCAGAGTTAAGTCCACCCGTGTACATTGTATCCTCAGCAGAGAGCAAGGCACGTCTCTCCCATCCTCCAGCCCTCCACTCTATGCATGCATTTCTTTTATAAATTATTTCTGGATGTCTTATATGCAGGTTAAGGGGCTTCTGAAATATCTGTGCACACATTAATCTGTATCTAGTATTTGTGTGTACACATACAGGGACTCCAGGGACAAGTGCTTTCCACCGTTTCCATCAACCCTCTCCTTTCTAGTCTCTCTGGTTGTTTGTTACTTTCACTTGCTGTTCCTTGTCTTAAATTAAACTGTAAGCCTGTCCTCACAGGAATGTCTTTTATTGTGGGTTGTTGGAAGGGGTTTTGCAGAGAAACTAGAGCAGCAGATAGAGCTCTCCAGGCACTACTGAAATAATAATGAAGTAGTTTCACCAAGGTTGGACCAGAGAGCGTTGTCGGCTGTGTCTGAATTCTGCTTGTCTGAAAATTGCTTAGGTAATAAGATAGCTGCTTTAAAATTGCTGGAGGTATCCCACAGGATTCTGCTTTGACTCTGATTTCCATTTGCAGCACATGTTCTGCCATTTGGCCAGCACCATCCACCCGTGTGAGCTAATTTAAGGTTGCTAAACAGATGACACAGAACATACATCTTTTATATTTGATCTCTGCACTGGTGAGTTATCTGACTGACGGTTAATCTCAACTTGTAATAGGATTTGCCTACACTTCTCGAGAGTGAGATATTGGTCTTCTTTAAACAGCATCTTGGGGGAAGCATGCCTGGGGGAAAGGTGGGAGTGTTAATGTGTACTTTTTTGGTTTCTTGTTTTTTTAGATTGGATCCAGTGCTCTGTGCCTCTATGGGGAACAACAGGGTCATCAACCCAAGGAGCTCACCTGTCAGAGGGGACAGCATCTGCCAGATCCAGGGTCATCCCTGCACACCAGCAGGGTGAGGAGCTGACCGCCCGTGGCTGGTGGGCTCAGCACTTGTCTGGGTTGGTGGGTGCTCTACACCCGTCCCGAGCACAGTGCTGAGCTCAGCGTCTGGCCAGCATTGTGCTTCACATTCTGCTTTCCTTTGTACATGTCAGAGGGTTGACTTGGTGACTGTTCAGCTTGGGGGGCTTTTTTGTGCCTGTACCTGCTTCATCAAAGGTGCTCAGCAAGCCAGCCATGGGGCATTGCTGTGTTCTGCTCTCAGGTCAAGCCCCCAGTGTCCAACACTGTGTGCCTGCCCCGTGCCCCAGCCTGCCAGCTGTTGGTCTGCCAGCCATTCTACTGCATTTTGTCCCCTTAGGCATCTCTGCTTGGCCCCTCTCAGAGGTACAGCAGAAACAGCCCACGGACCACACCCTGCAAGGAGCACACTCAGAGCATCTCACCTACCCTTAGGTAGGAAAAGGTGTCTGCCAGCCACCCAGAGGAAGAAAGGCTACTGGCACCAGCCAGTGGCACAGCTTGGTCCTGGCAGAGCAGGCAGAGAAGGGAGCTGGCAAGCACTGGCTGCACCCCCTGAGCTCCTTGCAGCACACTCAGGGGGAGAAAATTGCACTACAAGACCACAGAGACCATGAAAACTCAATGCTTCTGATTGTGTGACATTTGTGTTGACACTTCAGTTGCTACAGTCACATAGTCCTCGACTGACATCTGCAAATGAAGGACAACAAAAAGAAGCCATGAACATGGCTTCTCACAAAAAGTCTTGCTCACACAGACAAAACCTTCTACTTGTCCTGCAGCAAAAGCAAAGCTCACCAACAACACTGGATAGTGCCCTGGAAGGATGTGTTCTAGTTGAGGTGGATTTGAGGTAGGTGTTAATTGCAAGTCTAGAAGGTTTGTCCAATTTTTCAACTGTGTAATACCGTGCCAGCATGAAATTTGAGATTTGTTGTCCTTTTCTGGTGCAGGTCAGCAAGTAACTTCTGATGTGTTGGATAAGAGCCAGACCGTGCCAGTAAGAGGCACAGTGAGGTCTGTGTTCCTCCCACCTCTCCTGAAGTGCTCCCCACTTTGGTCAAAGGACAAGGTGCCAGGCACGGCGGGGCTCTCGTCCTGACTCCTTGTTTTGGCAGTTGCCGGGGGCTGGATGCCTGTTGTACATTAACTAACCTGTACGGTGGAAGAAAGGTCATGTGTGCAACCTGAAGAAAAAAACCACTGAGTCATCTGTGCTACACGTTTCAGGCCTTAGCTGACCCAGTTTTCTGTGGAATTACGTTTCTATACAGGGCAGGGTCACCTCATGGGGTGAAATGCTGGTATAAACAATGCCGTTGTGCTACACACAACAGATTTATTAGCAAGATCCATTAGCAAGACTTTGATCTGTCTGTCATCTCATCCTTTCTGAATATGCTGTCAAGGCAGTTGATATCAAATTAAGTGCTGTGTCTTTTGGGTTTGCTTTGGTGTAGCGTGACATTCAGGATTCCTTTACAGGCAAATGTGCAGAGCAGGAAAATCTATGTGAAATGCTTCCTACTGGAGTCACCATCTGGCCAATATTCATCTTGTTTAGTGAAATACCAAGATATCCATAGAACGCAGGTGTTAATGCAGATCATAAGGCACAAGTGACCGCAGTAATAAACCAACATGCAATGAAATGTAATTAATGCACCTGGTGCTTGGGTTTGAAAAGAATTTCAGTGCCTTTTTGTTTTCCCTGCACACTGATGTTCATTTTAATAGCTGGAATTTCAATCATCACTTCACGACCAACCCTTTAATCATATTAATTCTCTTAAAAAGTGAATTATAATATTTTCCAGTAAATAGTATTTGCTCATTTAGTCAGGAGGATGAAAGTGGAAGCACACATGAAACTATATGCGGCTTAGTAACATTTTTGTGGCATGATAAACTATTGTCCCGTTTCTGTCAGTCTGGTTCTGCTGCTGGCAAAGGTTTATTTTCAGTCATGTAAGCCTTGTTGATACGTTCTAAGTGCCTTTGAACCGGCGGGAACAAGTGAAGAGATCCCCAGCAAGAAAATAACTAATTAAGGTTTCTATCACTGGATTTCATAGTGTGTTTTTCATCTCACCTCTGACCTGTATCAATAACAAATGCATTTTTGTAAGGTTAAAAACCCCCAGGATGACATTCGTTCCAAGCAGACCAAAAAACCCAACTCAACACCATAAATGTAGATTTTGTGTGTGTGTTTGTGGGTTTCAGAAAATCACATTATTTTCAAAAGTCTTCTCAGAGCAGAGATCAGACTCAATCTCATTAGTCAGCTGGAAAATTCTGAGCAGACAGGGTATTTGTGGAGAATGGAAGAGGTCAAAAAGTCAAAGACAGGGGTCATGGGCAATTTTTATTTTTGCATGGATATTTCTCAAGGGTGGTCTGAAGGTTGTGAGGAACATAAATCTGTGGGGATACTTGCACACGGACAGAGAGGGATGGTCCCACCAAGTGACTTTCCAATCCAGTTTTATTTAATAGGGACTCAGAGCGTGCTACCTCCCCAGAGAAATGTCTGCTGCTGACATTTGCATTTCTCAATCCCTTTCTCCAGATTTAACACGAGTGCAGATCACACTGTGTTTTGCCACCAGTGGTCAGAGCTAAGCCACAGAGAATGCACTGCTGACAAGCTGCGGCCAGGGGCAAGGGTTAACCACCACTGTCCACTCACTGAGGGGTTACTCTGCCACTTTTACGGACTCTAGCTACACTTTCACCTTTAGCATTGGAGCATGCTTGTAAAGCAGACTTTGGCTCCCAGTCAGCAAGGACAGGCTGCTGAGAGTCACTGACAAGTGACAGAATACCCTGTTGTCACATATCTGAGGGTACATCCAGGACTTCTGCAGTGTTCCCATCTTCCACAAGACAAAGAAAACCAGGAGAGGGATGGTCCACATTGCTGCATGTCTCTTTTTATTGTATTCAGACACAGACAAAGAAATTAAGGAATGCCTGCTGACCCCAACTTGTCTTACTGCCTCCTTGTAAAGTTGTTTTCTTGGCCAGCCCTGTGAGAAGGGCACAGACAGCAGTAGGGTGGGAGCATGGGAAGTGACAATGAGTGTGGTCGTTCACCCGGCTGAACAGGGTTGCAGAGGGGTTGATGGGGATATTCCCTCCCATCCTCGCCTGTTCCAACATCCTTGCAATCCCTTCAACGACCTGGCTCAATCTTAGGAAACAAACTGCTTGGGGCTGTCCTTGATGCTTCCTGACCTCTTTTACAGGCACCACAGCCTGCTCACCATTCTTCTCAGGCACCTGACTTCACACTTAAGTTAGTAACCTCATAATAGAGTGCCAGCAGCAGACAAGACGCACGCAACCCTCAAAGCAAACCCTCGCTGAGAGAACAGGGCACTGTGAGCAGTGCTAACCAGGCTCTCCTGAACCCCAGCACTCATAAAGACTAGGACAAAATCACCTTTCTAATTTTTTACTTCTTGACCTAAGTCACCTTTAGAGCCCAGGATTGCAGAGGTGAAAGGTTAATGTATTAAGCTGTCTGCTCTTCAATTAATCCCTAAATCCTGGGCAGATTTACAAACTATTGGAAGATTTTAAATCTCACCTGATTTATGAGATGCCTTTTCTAAGTTCAGATTGTCTTTACAGACGGTCACCATACAGGGCAATACGGATGATTACTATACAGATTTATTGTCAGGATGGAAATTTTAATTTCCAAAATAATGTACACCTGTCTATCCTGATACTCTGTGGCCAAGCTGAGCATCTGAAACATTAAACCTCAATATCCCTTTATTTCCTTCATGCCTCAGAGAAGAAACCAGTCGTACTGAGGACACGCTATGAGCCTGACAGACAGAGGAACAGAAATCCTACTGCCATGAGAGCAATGCAAATAACTTGTTGAAAATAAAGCAATACACTGTTTCAGTATCAAGAAATTCTCTCAGATAATACTATACAAATATACCTTTTGGAGGAACCTAATTGTCTTTTAAAGAAAACCTTGACTCTGAAGAGTTGTGAGAATGTGTGCCAGAAGCTGAGGGAGTAGGCAGGCTAGTCTATTTGCACATGGACTTTCTGCATCTGAAGCCTCAGGTACACAGATTTTTTTAAGTGCCTTCTAGTACATTTAAAAGTCCTCTGGTGCTCTGAGAATCCCCTTGAAGCCAGACACAGCACAACTAACATCCAGGCCCAATAGTCCAGGAAAAGCCACAGTGCCATCACCACAAACACTGAAGAAAAGGCCAGGGAAGCTCTTTTGTTCCAAGGTAAGCAATCATAGGCTCATAGGATTGTTTGGGTTGGAAAAGACCTTTAACACCATCAAGGCCAAACCTTAACCCAGCACAGCCAAGTCCACCACTAAACCATGCCCCTAAGTGCCACATTTACACATCTTTTAGCTACTTCAGGAATGGTGACTCCATCACTTCCCGGGGAAGCCTGTTCCAGTGCTTGACAACCATTTTGGTGAAGAAAATTTTCCTAATGACCAATCTAAACTTCCCCCGGCAAAACTGGACTTGGCTACTAATCAATCTGCTCAGCTGAAAGAAAGGACAGGACTGTAGGCTGAAGGCTGACACCCCAGTCAGTAAATGGAACCCAAACACACCATGTTATCCTGTGATGAACAGGGCCACTTGCCAATAAAAGATTCGATCTTCAAGAGCGTTTATTGGTACAAAGCTTGACCTGGCTGTCAGACAATGGACATGAATCACACCCAGTGCTCATGGTTCACGGTTGCTCACTAGGCCAAGCCTCTCCAGGTATTTCGATACCAAACAGAGGTAGGAATTTTCAATGGCTTCCCACTCAAGTGTGATTAAACCAATGATGCATAAGGGAAGAGCCTGTGTGCAGCCCTGGCTCCTCAGAGCAGCTGTGCACTGTTGCAGAGGAGGCCTTTTCCAAAAGAAGCCAGACAAACTTTGCTCATGTGGCCTTTGCAGACATGTATTGGCTCAACCGTTATTGTTGAATATGCTCTTTGTTTAAAAAGTGTAATGCCTGGAAAGGACTTTCAGCCATAACAGTTTGAATAACAAGCAACAGCTCATTCCTTTTTTTTTCTTGGCAGACCCAGTCCTTTATGCAGAAATGTTGTATTATAGGTATTTGGAAGAGAGAGGGTGAGGAGCGGGAAGGAGAAATTGCCAGGATCCCAACACCATCAATTGCTGTCAGCTCTGCTCTGGGAATAGTGTGTAGCTGTTAATTGCTGCTGCAGATCCAGCAGATGGTGGGTAAGACATTGTATTTAATGGAGCCCCTAAAAAAAGAGTGGCATCTGTTTGTTTAATTTCTTGGCAACAGAATGGCAGATTTAAAAAACAAACAAACTAAATTGGACATTTAGCTATGAACGTCCCCCTAACAGATTATAAATGTTTTAAGATAAATAGGTCAAATTAAGGAAAATATCAATTGACGCATTTGAGAAGTAAGCCAAACTTTTAGATATTCTTTTTTAAAGATCTGATTTTCAACATACGTTAATGAAAGTCCTCAAAGAGGCTTTTAAATTAAATGTTTACACTATCCTTTTGACTATGAATTTGTCTAAATGCTTGTAGAACTGTTACAAACACTAATTCAGAAATGAATCCATTCTCCATGTCTCTCTCTGATACACACCCTGAGATTAAAATATGATTTCCAGATCTAGACACTTTAATCATGTGCATCTCCTACGTTTAAAAACAGCAACAGAAAACAAGGCAGAAAGCATCTGCAGTCCCTCTCTTTAACAGCTGGGACAAACAACTCTGAGGAGCTATTGCCATGGCTGTTGCTGCCATAGCTTCAGTATTAATGCAACTCCCTACATTCCGAGAAATTCATTGCAGCAGAAGTTGCCATAGCAGAGTGTGCTATGGATCCATCTGCAGTAGGCAATATTATATTGTCTCTAACAATGGTCAAACCTGGTTGCTTTGCACAAGAATGAAAATGTTCTTGATCTTTACTGTCTGTGCAGTGCTGCACCATGACAGTATGTCCTAGTCCCACTTGGTAAGCACACATCTTCCAACGCATGAGAGTGGGTGACTCTACAAAGATCTCCTCCTTCCTCTTTCTGGGAAGTCTTCTGCACTATTTGTCAGATTTTAGGCATGTTTTGTACTTTTCTTGTTTTAAAGCAGTTTTCAGATAGGGTGCTTAAGCTGAGAAACAGCCCACATGACCTCTCTGTTTCTAGCTGCTGAACCAAAAAAATGCTGCTGCTCACTTTTCCCTACCAGCTAACTCCCGTCCACGCACACTGCTGCAGGCTAGACCGAGTCCACCCGTCCGTGCTAGCAAGTCGCTCCCTTGGACTTTTTTCCAGATGGCAGCAGCTGCGAGGCCCTGCCGCCCAGGCCCGTGGGTGCTGGGCTGTGCTGGGACCGCGCGCTGGCAGGGGCAGCAGCAGCAGCCCCCAGCCCACAGCTGCCGACGCTGCTGTGCTGCCCAAGGGTGTCCACCCTGGCACGTTTTGCTGATGGCTGCATGTTGGCTGTAGTTGTCCTGTGTTTTTTCCAGGGGCTGATTTCGTTCCTGGTGGTAGAGGTGCACATGCTGTTCCCCCGACAGCAGGCCCGGGCCTAGGGAGGCACAAATCTGAGTGTCCCTCAGAAGCACGTTTTCAGGCCACTGCCAGCTGACTGCCACTGGAATTTTTCCAGGTGAAAAAGCCCAGGGTAAAGATTCAGTTTAATCTGTGTGGGTCTGTTCCACCAGTGCAGGCCGATCTGGGGCCACAGGGGCTAACTGACTTGTCCCAAAGTTTTCTTGAGCAAGGAGAGTGTCTTAAACTCTCTTGCTGAGCCACTACCCTGGAATCTACCTGGACACATAGCTCCCTCCTCAGCCCATTTCCAACCCTCTTCTCTCAGATGCTTCTTTGTCCTATTCCGCATGCACATGAATGAGGAAATAAATGGGTAACACCATGAACCAACTGGTAATATTTTACCCTGGTGATTGCATTCTTCAGGGAAACATATACCTAAATATAGTCTTAGACTGTAGTCAACCAATATTTTTACAGCTCTTTATTAAGGACACTTTAGATATATCTTTCACTTTTTTTTTTCTTTTTACTATTCAGGTCATAACTTTGTGAACATTACAGCTGTTAAAATAAAGGAGGGCTCAGTTGTTCACATAGTGTATACACCTTGATAATGTCTGGTCATTTGTGATGGAGCAAAACTTCTCCCTCAGCTCCCCTATCTGTGAACAGGGCACAATAACATGCAGATGATGATAACATACAATTTTAATCACTCGTGGAAATAAAAACAAGAGCTATCCAATCTTACTATTATGATTTCAGCATCTTATATTCTCACGTCAACAGAAGCCTAAGACTGTTAAAAATACCATAGTGCTCTTATTTCAGGTGAGAGCTTTTTCTGATTAAAATTTTTATCAGGTGAATGGAAAATTAAATGACTATGTGATAGGACATTGCATAACATTTGTTCTTTTTCCCTCGTGGCTTAGTCTTAATAGAACCTGTATTAAACTGCTCTTTTAAAAGATATTTTGTTAGAAGCTTTGCTAGGAAGACACTTCCCCATACACTGCGTTGATACTTGATTTCACAAATGAGGTCAGTACCATCTTGATCAAACAGAGCCACTCCTCTGACAAGAAAAGCATCCTGTAGTGAATCAGGACATGTGGAACAGACCCAATTCTATTCAAACTAAAATAAGCATGAAAAGGTCTCAAAAGAGATAATTTAAATGCCTCTCATGGCTCTTACCACGTATCACATGCCTGGCCTATAAAAGGTTAGACTGGAAAAATCTACTACTCTACCTATCTTACAAAAAGGAAAAAAACCAACCCACCCCTGTAACATTCTTAATTAAAAGATAAGGAAATGTTCCTCCTAAATACTCACACCTTGCACTTATCTATGACATTTCTGCTAAGGAGCTGAAAAAAGCAGATGAGGACTGTTATCTCAGTGGTTCAGCCTGTGCCAGGATGAGGAACGTAGCCCAGTTGTCTGTGTAAAGCTTCTCACCACCCGAGGCACCCAGTGCGGTGGGCCGGGACCATTCTCGCACACCCAGCTCCTGTGGCAGCTTCGTCTCTGCCTGCGAGGGCTGTTTGCCCTCCTGGCTATTTTCATGATTGCAGGGAAATGTTAAATACTGCAAATTCTCCCATCACCCTTTATTTTCCATAGCTCTTCTGCATAAAGAACACAGCCATTGGAAACTGGATTTTAAGGTTAGCTTAGAAAATATCAGCAGTGAGTATTTAAAGAAAGACTTGGGCATGGCTGTCCCTTCATGCCCATTCTGCAGACTTTCCAGCATGACTAATTAACCTTGCAATATAAATACAGGTTCTCACAGGCAAATCCTTAGTGGATTGCAAATGACAAAATCTCAAGTACCAAATATAACCCGTGCATCTCCACGGAGATGGGAACAGGTAGGCAATTTTGCCTGACAAACTGTCTAAGATCTGCACTTTCCTAGTCAGGCCCCCTTCTATTTTCTACCTCAACTTCAGTAGACTCATCTCTTAATTTTTCCCTGATGATGCCCTCCACAGCGTTTGCCTTCCCTGTTCTGGCAGCCATTCCTTTATAGAACTCTCTGCACTCATTCACAAAAGTCAGCTGGGTAGAGAGGCCTCATTTTGTATTTTAGGGCACATTCCTGTTTTAATGCTTTTGGTGAGGCTTGTGCTTTCATCCAGAATGAGACACCATTGCTTTATGTTTTGGGTTTTTTTTAATTTTAGCTATCCTTCAATATCCTATTGAAAGGGAAAACCAGACCACAAGACCTTCCATTGTTCTTGATGATGTTTTTAATATGTGGTGATTTATTGCCTCCTGCCAGGTAATTCTTTCCTTTTATAGACAAGGTATTTTGATATTTCATTCTTCTCAAGGGAAGAAGACTAAACAAATAATATTACTGCATTTACTATACTTACTTTTTCTTAAAAGACAGTTGATTTTCTCCAAACTGACTTGAATTATTTTCAGTACAGATTAAAATTAATAGTGAATGCTAGCTTCTCTTTTATTTTTTTTTAATCACTCTGAGATTATTTTCTCCCATGACTTCTCACTTACTTACTTTTCTGCTTTTGAAGTGCTCCCTACAGGAGAACCATAACATGGTGCAGCACAGGAGTGAACAACAGCATCATGTTTTTCCCAAAGGATGGCAAGGCCATGCTATGGTGGACCAGTCTGCTGGGCTCCAGGGCTGACCCCCTGTAGTGGCTGCAACACCACTTGGAGATGTTTTCTCCCGGATCTGCTTCCTAAAACATCCAGCCTGACCTGCACCTCAGCAGCTGCAACTTTGGGGTCTGTGGCTGCAGTGGTAAAGATGTAGCAAAGGAACAGCAGCCAGAGGAAAGGTTGCAAATGTCACACATGGTGCCAGAGTCTGGCATGTGATCAGCAACAGGGTCTGCAATAGCAGAGTTAAAACCTGTTAAAATGTTGTACAAATATATCTGTGTTATGGGGAAGAACAACAGAAACTTAGACAGCGGATCAAAACATGTGTTTGGTCATATGCAGGAAAATAAAAGTAACTTCCAAGGGGATTAGTGTTTCTGTACACGCAAAGTTTCAGACTCATTGAAATCAATATCCTCAAAGCTCTTTGCCATCTCTGAAGTGCAAGTCTCCAAATTGGTTTGACACTCTTTGTCAGAGAGCAAAAAACCCCAGCCAACCAAAGAAACCCCAAATCCCTGAGCCCACTATTCAGAGTAGTTTGTCAGCATTTCACACAAGCACTACTGAAATGAGTTTCAGGAGTCTTGAGCTTTGCAATCTTTTTAAAAAAAACCATTTTTTTATTGCACTTGAAATAAAAAGGAGTTGGTATATGAAAATCAAAGTACTGCACGCCTCAAAAGATAGCAGAAGTTTATTACACTATAAAGGCTTTCAGCATATGTGAATGCTTATTTTATCTGAACACATTAGCATAGTTATTAGTCATTCTAAATGATTAAATTTCCCTCTCATCCACCTAATCTGCATTATAAATGAATATACTAAAGAGCAATGCACTTTCTTGATAAAGCACTGACTTGGCAGTCAGGAGACAGGGTTTGTTTCTGGGCCTGACTTTGACCTCTTGAGTTGGCCCAGGCCGGTCACTTTGCCTTGAAGTGCCGCGGCATCTCAGACTTACCAGTAATATTGACCTATCTGAACAAATGCATCAATATCCAATCAATATAAATATCCAATCAATATCCATATCCAATCAATATCCATCCATATCCAATCAATATTTAAAACTGTTTTACAGTGTTTCATTATTTATTGTCTTAGGAAACCCTGTTAATGATGTTTAATGAAAAGGGGCAAAATGTCAGGCTGTGGATATTGATGTGCTTTGGTATTTGTGGAGTGACAGTAAATCACAGCAGCTTAAAAGCTGCCACTCTGAAACTTGTGGTTTTATCATGCCTTTTTTTTCTTCTTCTGAGTGAGTAAGTGCAGAGATCCCCCTTGCAGCAGCAGCAGCACCTGTGACTTAGGGCACTGTTTTCTTCACCTGGCTGCCTGTGCATTTCTCTTCAGAAGCAATTGCCAGGAAGGAATTAACTCGTAGTATGTTTGAATGGAAACCAAGTAAAACTCAGTTTTGAACTGTTCAAAGGTGATTTAGCTGTGCTCTTGACCAAAGACCATGTTCTGCTCTTCAGTCTGCTCCTTCCCACCTTTTAAGCATTGTATCCCATTGCTGTATCAGTCTGTGGCAGCCTGGAGGTGAGTGTGGCTGCTCAAAGGTGATGTGATTTTCCTTTTCCCAGAACAGATGGGATGGTCTCTAGATCTGCCTCTACTCCTCTAGAAGTCCATAAGCCTTGGTTACAATTCACACTTGATCAGGAATAAAGAGCTGTCAAGTGCCCCACAGCTCCTTGTGCACAGGGGCTGGTGCTGAGAGCTCTGCATGCCCTTCCCAAGAAAGCAGCTAACACTGCCTACAAATCACATGTGCCCACTGAGGGAAGCCTTCATTTTTCTTCAGGTTTTGCTGAGTGTCAGAAAGTTAACTCTTGGTCTCTTTTGCACGTTACTTACCACTTGGGACCATACGTATGACTCATTTTTGTTTCAGCCAAGCCAAACCTGTGCTAGTATGTTGAATAGCAAATGGAGTCCTTCCTTCCTGAGAGGATGCGCTGAAAAAGGACTGTGACGGTTTGTTTAAGTAGGGTGGGGCTGGTACCAATAAATAGTTGAACTCCCCTGGAGGTCAATAGCCTAGAAAATGAAAAAAAATCTCCCTGGATGATTGTGTAAGGATCACCTCTGATTTAGTCATATTTCCATGAAGCCTTGCTCCAGTGGAGTAATGCTCCAGGACTTCTTCGGGCATTGAACATAGATTTGTGTTTTACTGAGATAAAGCAGGATGTCATCTGTGAAAAGAGCAATTTATGTCCTTTGTCATGGATTGTGACGCCTCGAATCTCTGGAGACTTTCTGATAGCTATTGCTAGCGGTTCAGTGGACAGAGCAATCAGAGGAGGTGACAAAGGACACACTTGCCTTCTGCCTCTCTAAGGAAAAAGTCATTCAAATAAAGGAGTCTCCGAGAGTCATTCAAACAAATGAATGCACACCCTCTGGCTTTCTGCGGGCTTAATGAACCCTATTCACCAGAAGCACAGCCTTGTTGTCAAGCCCCTCTCTTTGGAGGCCGAAGGAGAATGCCGAAAGAAAGTCGGTCAGATTTGTTTTCTCTGAAGGAGTGGAAAGACAATTTTCTGCCCTTGCCTGGGACTGTGGGAGCCGCACAATCCTGGGTGTGCAGCGACCTACTTGCTCTGCTGGCTCTGCTTTGCTTTTTTTCCTGGGATTCTGCTCTGATTTCAAACAAACATTTGCTTCTCTGCTAAGAAATGGGTTTCACACAGTCCTGAGGCAATCATGATTTTAGGAGAGCCTGTTTGCTTCTTCCTCTGCCTTGTATTTTATATGAGGGCAGCAATTTTGTGCATGAAAAAATTTCAAGTGCTGGCAAGTTCCTGAAATGTCTAAACTGTTATGTGCATATGGAGCCATATCACACAACTGCTTTTTGTTTTGCTTGTTTGGCTGGATTTTTAAAGTTTACGTTCCCCTCCCCAGGATAAAAGACAAGGAAGTAGAGCGGCTACTCGGCTACTCAGCTTCAGGCACCGAGGTGCCCACGGTGCCTTTGATCTACAGCCCCCTTGCCCGTATGTGCAGTCACGTGCTCACATAACTCTTCCTAACTGTGGGAAATGAAAAGGAAAATGTTAAATTTAGTAATATTTATCGCAATCATTTTTCAAGAGTAAGAGAGAAACTACTGCTCTATTGAGAAATGTGGCCTTTTAATAGTCATCTAGGATTATCCATTTATGTGAATAATAAAAATCTCTTATGCAGATAGAGAAAGTAGGGTAAAACTTTATAATGGGGTATATATTCTCCAGCACAGACAATGACTGAAGGCCTTGGATTTTGAAGAAATGTCAATTCATCAAGGTTTTGTCTCTTTTTTTTTTTTAAGGTCTCCATTTTGGGGATTTCATGGAAATAATCAAGCTTTCTACTGTTGAAGCAAGAGTCTTATATATGCATGACTTAAAAGAAAGAGATTATTAAATATCTCACCATTTAATATCTAGATAATTTCGTCCAATAAAATCCTGTGCAGCAAGTAATTTAAATTGGTACCCTATTTATGGCAGACAAAACTGCTCACTACCATCTGCTTCGTGGTTTTAATAGATGAAGTGTTAACTGTGTATTGCATAAAATTCATTGCGACTAGGTTAATTAAATGGCTGTGCTTCACTTCCTGCACTCTGGTAATAAGATGACAACCTCATCTGAATTTATTAACCCTTGCCACTTTCAGTACCGTTATCACCCATTCAATCACCTTTGGTCAACAAAACCGAAATAAATCACAATAACAGGAGACATAACCATATTGGCTAACAAAATCAATATTGATTAGCATCTTCTAAAGCAAATATGTCAATCTAGTCTGATTTTATTTTTGCAAAGGTCATTGAAATCTGCTAGAGTATTAGTAGTGTGAGTAAATGATGATGCAGTAGGTTATGGGAAAGCACAGCAAATCTGATCTTTGGTGCTAAACAGCCTAAATGATGGCTTCACCATGGAAAGCTGGGGAAGCCTTTGAAGTCTTCAGCTTTCTCTTCTATCAAGCAGACATTAAGCACCCTTCTGCAGGAAAGGCCCTTACAGAGGGCTCAAAGCCAAACCTCTGACTGTCTCTCCAGTCCGAGTCATTTCTGTGCCCTCCAAAGAGGGAGCGTGCGGTAAAATTGCTCCTTCTGCATCCACGCCTTGGCCGACGCGGCACTGGGTCAAGTCTTAGTGACAGCAGATGCAAAGACCCTCCTTAGCTATGGGCCATGGCAATAGAAACTATTTGCAGGTGGGGCTGGGCTGACACAAGGTGAGGAAGGACCTGACAGAGCCATCTCCAGGTGCCAGTTCCTGGAGCCAGCCTCTTCTCCAACACTTACACTCTTCAGATATTTAGAAAAGTTAATTTTGGGCAAGTACACACAAAGCACTCTTGTTGGCTCTCTTGAGATTTGCCAGGAGAGATCAACACTGTGCATCAAAGGCATAGGCATTCATCCCCTCTTGCCCTTCAGATACAGGCATTGAAGACTTTTTGGATGATATCCAGTCATTCCCACTCATCCCCTTGTTGTACATGGCTGTAGGTTTTCCTCTCTGCTTTGTTGCCTGGCTACTGCTTCGGGAAACAGCTCCTGCATCGTGTTAAGCACCCCAGGTGTAAGCAGGCTCCAGACAGTCTTTGAGGGTGTTTTTATGAGGCCTAGTGAGGAAAGTCGTGTGGCTCCCTCCTTCTATGTGTCAAAGTGGTGGGATGTGATCCAGCTCCGGTTCAGAAGTTCAGCTGCGCCAAACTGGTTCAACCTGTCTTGCATTTTATCGTGCCAGCACTGGGCTTGCCTTCCAGGGACGTAGATAAGATTTGTTTTTTAAACACAACAGGGAAGTTTTCATTTATACTGAGGGTTGTAGTTAGAAATAAGTTTGTAGAATAAATGAGAATTTATGACTGTATACACAAGAAAAATTATCTTTCTTTACTTGCCTCAGTTGTCAAGAGGCTGCCAAACTTCTCCCCTTCTGCCCTCACACCCAGCTCCCAAACCTCATCCCTGCTTCAGCCATGACACAAAATAGCAGAATCAAAGCAATTTGCCCCATATGATCTCACCTGTGCTGAGAACCAGGAGACCAACAGATCATCTGATTCATTTCCCAGATGCTGAAGTCTGAGCCCGATGTTAGCAGGCAATGCAACCAGGTTTACCAAAAAGTCACTGCCCCTGCCCAGACTGGGGTGCATTCAGTTCCCAGAGCAGAATGGAAGAGGAGCTGTGGCGAAGCTCTGGCAGGCAGAGGGCAGGATGGATGGCATACCTGGAATTTAATGAAACTGTTACTGCGGCCATGGGCTACCTGTGACTAGGAATGCAGATGACATAGTTAACCATTGGAGGTACTATCTCTGAATTTTCAGACTTCTAAACTTTTCTTTTGCCTGATTATTGTTATCATAGAATAAATTATTCAAAAATAGTGAATGAAAGCCTATTTATCAATCTTTTCCTTTCAGTATTCATTTAGACTCCAATTTTTACCAGATTACCTTTTCAGACCTGAAGTTCCCTGACAGTATTTATTGCAATAAATGTTGTTTGATTTTGAATTCTGCTTAAAGAAGCTCATATCTTGTACAAGGAAGTAACATTTCAGGTAACTACTATTCATGTGCTTTAAAGAACTCAGTATAAAATGGCTGTAGTTTCCAGAAGTACTTTTCTCTCCTGAGTCTCCCTATAGTCACTGTAGACAGCACTCAAAACATTGGCCAAGTGCACCATGTTCTCATGCAAAATGGGTAAGTTAGACAGATGGTGTCATTCTAACCCAGGTTTAACCTTAAAGGTTGAAATTCAGTTCTGGGGGAAGGCCCACACACGAGCTGAAGCTGCCGCAAGTGCTATTCCAAGAGCATACGTAGGAAACGGCCTCTATGGGGTTTGTGGGATTCTCCTGCATGAGAGGTGGATGGTGTTTGCTGTGGTTTTTTCCTCATACAATTGTGAAATACAGAAAAAAACTTCACGTTTGACCTGTCAGTAGGTGCACCTTCCCCAGTTAAATGTTAAAATCTCTGTATATTTTCAAAGCAGAGTATTGATATATTTTCCATCCCAGAAGAAACCATTGGTTTGCTGGAGAACAGCCTCACATCTTCATTGGGCTGCGGACAAAGGGCTTCTTCTGACAGTTTTGCACACCACAAGAGTTAAATTATAATACCTCATTTTGTTGGGTTTTTTTCTTTCTCAGACAAGCCACAATATTCTAGATGATCTGTGTTTTGCATCTCCCAATACTGCTGGCAAGTTCAATACAGAAGGATAAAAGCTTTTAGTGGAAAGAAGAGCAGGAAACGAGATGCTCCGCCTAAAGCCAGGAGCCAGACCTGGAGCGTTTCTGCTCGAGAAACTACACATATGGGACTTGAACTGATCCAGGAGCACATGGAAGCTGTGTGTATCCTAGTAATGTCTTGATCTTATAATTTCATGTCCTGGAGATAACATGGCCTTTGCCAAACTCTCCCCTTTGTTGTGTCATGTCCACAGGAGGGCACCCAGGGCGGGGAGATGAGACCATGGCCAGGCCCTCTGGTTGGGTGAGTGGAGAGCAGCTTCTCCCTTTGTTATGCCACACATTTGTCAGAGAGACAACAAATTGAGTGAACCAAGCAGCCTTAATTCTGATAGAAAGGAGTAAACTAAGGATCTTCTATCTTTGGAGCACAAACAGTAGGTTATCCATGATTTCATCAAGACGTCAGTAGACTGGTTCAAGTCGCTGGTCTGCATCAGGCTAGCAAAAAATATACTTAGATAAAATTCCCATTAAGTCTTCATCTGTCCACAAGCTCTGGGTAAATTGCAGCACCAGGGTGTCACAAACCTGAGGGTAAAGCAGATGGAAAGAAAATGAGACTGAGAGACATCTGAAGCAGTTAAAATGAGAGATGTGGAGAGACCATCCAGCCAGTCCCCTCTCCCCTGCATTACCCACCAGCCGGCCCCAGCACAGCGATGCAGCAGCACTCAGCTGTACAAAGCCCTTCAGGCAGGGAGGGTAAAATCTCAGGCAATGCACACAGAGCTTCTGGTGACAGATCAGTGTGATTACTGAGCGAGATCAGTGAGCCACTGCAGATGCAAGTTGTGGCCAGAACATTGACCTAGACCTCATCTCTATGATACTATTTAAGGAAAATAGAACAGCTTTATGCACCACCCTCCCCTTGCCCACTGTGCTTGTAGGTGGATCATTCCTGCTTTTCAGGTCAGCTGGTTGCTCTCGTAGCTACAACAAACTCTGCCCAGTTCTCCAGTGCCACCTCGGAATCTCTTCTTGCCAGCGCTGGGGCAGCAGCTCCCTGCAGCCTTCTCTCCCACCAGCACACTTGGTGGTTTGAAGGACAACCTGATCTTCTATTTATACTTAACACAAGATGGAGAAGTGTTTAGTACTTGTGTGAAGCAAAAAATAACACAGCCTTAACTCTGGAATGGCACAGCTTCTTCAGAAGCCAAACATAACAGCTCTTCACGTGGCAAGTAGACAGGTAATTTGGCAGCTGAGGCTCGGTGCCAACAATTAAGTGCTGATGAAAGTGATGGCATATAAAAACCCTATCACTGACAACAAAAGTAAAACAAGCCAGAACAATTACT
>WBMZ01015090.1:45000-90897 GCA_013400975.1 Atrichornis clamosus
TTAAAACGTTTCAATCCCGTATTAATAGGTGGCATTACACATAACACCTATATAGCAGCAAAGCTAATACAGCTTGTGATTAAAAATGTTTAAAAATAGCTAATAAATCAGATTATCTTGAGGTATTATTTCTTGCAAGTCAAAATGGAGAGCAAAAAATCAACCCTAATTTTTAGTTTATGTATACACTGAAAATAGCAACAACAATAAAAATAAGCTTTTTGTAGCAGACATATTCCATCTTCACTATTTTGCTACCTTTGGTAAATTACTGGGGCAGATCTTGAAGTTAAAAACCCATGTTTAGAAATAAGTGCACGCTTCACCCACTAAATATAGCAGCAGACTGTGTGCCCCTACGCAAAAACATTCTCATATCTAGTTTTAACTTTACATATAAAAATAACTTGGAGAAAATACAAAAAAACATTTTATTTTAACATGAAAATATCACAAAAATTAGTAAGCCTGAGATGTAGGGTTTTGGTGAAAAACAAGAGGCTTGTAGTGTTTTGGCTGCTGATAAAGATGCATGTATTGATAGCTGGGGTGAAAAGCAGAAGAATGCACTTATTTCTTCTGCATGTCAGTATCTTCAAACACAGTAAGCCACATGCACCCTTCTCTCCTTATGTAGATGCTGGTTCACCATGTTTAATTCCAGCGGAAGTGGATCTGACGTGGGCGGTCAGCCCCCTCCTTTACCAATGGCTTATGGAATTCACGTCCTGCACGAGAGTGGATATTTGCCCAACAAAACTCACAGTAATACTGCAGGCAAGTGACATTGGCACAAAAGAAAGGAGCAAACTTCCCACCGCACCGCGCACCCTGGCATTCATCACACATCTGGTCATCCAACACGTATGGCTTTACCTCCACCTGTTGGAGTGAAACAGGAACAATTCCAGTTAATAATTGCTTCTACTTGAAGTTGTATGAAAGCATTCATTTTAATCTGGTTAAAAAAAAACAACCCAAAAACCAAACCAGAAGTCTGAAATCAGTCATATCATTGCCTTTATATAGTTAATCAGTTATTACTTGTTATCACTTAGCACCTACAGATCCATCCATACTGCAGAACACAAAGCAGATCTTTTGAAGTACATTGTGTATGTAATAAACAGCTACATCAGAAACCACCCCTCATTTATTCTGGGAGAGTGTTCTTTGCAAACGGTATTATGGATGTATGTGTAGAAGAAAAACGAACCAGCCCAAAGGTCTCCCAACTCTCATCAACTCCCAAATGGCCGTCGACATGCAATTCTATACTGCAAAAAAATAACTGAGACTACAACCCTTTAATGTACAACTATTTTTTAAAAATACAAGCATCTCTGCACGTACTACATCTGTGTACAAATTAAAAGTACTTTCTGGAAGCTGTAATGCAGATCTTTTAGCAGTGCTGTTCACTGTAAATTCACTACCTGTTTTTAAAATATTATCAAATTTTAGCCTACGGATTTTGGTAATCTATTACTTTCTCTTTCTGTAACTTTGAGCTGTACAGGGATTTGTATTCAATACATTTCCAAAAATATTTTTTTAGAAGACCACTTTGCAAGTCTACAGACAGCTACAAACACCTGTCTCACACAGCTTCCCTCTCCCAAACTCATCTGACTGCCAGAATGGAAAAAGTGGCAGGAGTCCAGTAGTAAATCTGCATTCTGTCTTTGCGTAACTGAACTGCTACAGATTGTGATCAGACAGGAAGAAGAACTTCATAACAAAACACAAAATGGGTTGACTTGATCATTAAGGAATGTATTGTTGTCTTCCTCATTTTCCTCACTTCTGCAAGTGATTTTTTTCCTTAGATACTAATACCTAAAATCACTACATACATTGACTGTATGACATATACTGACAAGACAGAATGTGTCTGAAATATTAGGAACTTTAAAATGCTTCCTTTTTCATTTTATCTGCAGAGGAAAAAATTTACACATACAGCTCTTCTCCCTGAAGTTTTATGGCCAAGTAGTCTTCATGTACTTAGCTGCGGAAGAAGAGGCCATAGTAGAAAATGTCAGAGTATGCTTCTTCCAGTAATCTGTATTCAGTACGAGCTCTACTTATTTCACTACCATGACCTGCCTTATCACAAATTACACTCAAACTTCCCAATAAACAGGTACCTTAAGCATTAACTGTGTTCGTGGTTCAGAATCACTGAAAGCATGAAGCAGCATATACTTCAAGCTTCAGTGCACTAATGCACCAAGATCGGTATGATTTCAAAATTATTAGAGAAACACTTTGGGGAATGGAAATATTACATGAAGTGGATGCAGACTGCTGGCATATGAAAGTTAACAATATTTTGAAGAATTGTTTGGAGTTGAAACTCGAAAGAAATGTCTGGAGCTGAGCTTTCATATATGATAAAACAGGATGAGCAGTACTTTACTGAAGAAAAACATCTGTTAGAGAAACTAAATATATCTACACATCAAAAGAAGTGGAGAGAAGCTACAGAGAACTTAGCTAAGGAAGAAGTTAAGATCACAGACAATGTTTGTCAAGTGACTGTGACACTAAGATTGCCAATTACGGCAGGAAAAGGTATGTGCAAAAAAATGCTATAAATACTTTGAACTGAAGTTCAGAAGGATAAACAGGTGAACTCCAAAATTTAGCAATGAAAAAAGACTTTTATACAGACAAAACTGGTTATGAAAAGAATGTGAAAGGACAGCAGACCTACAGAAACTGGATATAACAGGTATAGAAAGGCTATGCTGAGGTAAAGGGTAGAACAGCCTCTGCCTCTAGGACTTCAGTGAAGTAAGTACTGTATTGCCTTCCTGGCCAGCATACACAAACATGGTGAAGGCAGCACCCAAAGTAGGACTATCCTCTGCATTTACAAACCCAGTGGTTTACAGATTTATGCAAACTGCTTGCTCCTCTGTAAATCAGCAGTAATACTGATTTCAGAGTATTTTCAGAGCCTGAAAAGGCATTAGTGTAAAATCTCCATGGAGGAAAAAACCCTAGTTCTGAAAATAGCCTTTTTCATACTTTCTGAAATAGCTAAGATTCAAGGTGTTCCCTAAAATGATTCTCTTCTCTATTACTCCACAATAATACAAATAACTGAGTGGTAATATACATATATATAATTATATAAATAAGGATTGACCTTATGATTTAATTGAAGAAGATGATTTAAAACATAAAGATTAAACCACCTCTCAGACAAGCAAAGAAGTTCATAAACCCTCCCCATCATGGGATTTAAAAGTAAGTTTATTAAAATATTTAAGACTTGGTATTGCTTACTTGAGATTTGGTATTTCGCCAGTGAAACACCTCAGAAGTAGCACACATTTTTTAATAAAAATGCAAAAATTCCAGATTTAAGAGAACACTTGAGTCAAAAAACTAATTTTCAAGTATTAGAAAAATAACACTAAATAAAGAACATAAATTTTAGCAAAAAAGAAACTGTAGGAATTCAGGTATTTAAAGAGAAAGCCTAGATCTTCCTTCCCTTTTCCTTTCAACCTCTCCAACCCATGAACAGCTGTTTAAAGATACTAACTATACTTGCTGGTGGTTTTTTTGGGTTTTTTTAAAAAATGGTAATTGTGACTGAAGAAATCACTGAGTACTGTTTTTATAAATTAAGTCTCAATGGATTTAAGTTAAATGCTGTGCTTCTCAGATCTAGTATTTGGGGTAGATTTTGTGTTGATTTCTTTCCTTCCCGGAACAAGCTCCAGGGGGCCTGCAGTCCATCCCCCTTAAGAGCTGCAGTGTTATATCACATGTTAACAACCTACATCCCTTTCTCTGCAAACAGCAAGCACTGCCATTTCAGATGCCTGCTTGGCATCCAAAGAGCCCTTAAGATCTCTGGTGACCTATCATAAAAAACCCACAAAAGCGCAAAAAAATGTATGCGGAAGTGCAGCCTTCGAAGTCAGGTTCATGCCTTCCTTCTCTTAGGAGATGGCACTGCCAGTCTACCATATACTTCTCTACTGCAAAGGGCACTCGCATGGAAAGGGGAAGACCAAGGTAAAAGTTTCCCATCGTTTCCAAGGTTCAAGTCCATGTCTCCCACTCTTGATGGGAACTAACTGTTCACTTCTCCATTTTCATGTGCCTTCACAGCCAAATGCCCTTTAGATAGTTCCTGAAACACACTAAACAATACCCAATTCCGAAGATAAATGACCCATTTAGCATTTCTTTAGAAGAAATTATGGATTCTGGTCCTTACTCCTATTTTGTCCAAATACTCTAATGCAAGATGATTTAATTTAATTTCCCCTCACACAGTCACAGTGTAAAGGACATTTTTTTCTGTTACGTAACTATCCAAAAGGTAGAGCTGTAAGTCAGTGACAGCTGCAAGTCACAAGGACAGCAATCCCATGATCAAAATGTAGCCATCACATCTTAACGTGAAGCCTACATCACTACCCACATCCAGACACACTTGTCCTCTGGGAAGGACCATGTTTGGGGATTTCAGCTGTTAAGGCAGGAAGTATTTGAGACACATATGTAAAGCTGTATTACTCTGTCTATTTGAAAGGAGAGAAGAACATGCTGCCTCCTTAGAGCAGACATCTGTTAACTATACTACCTTCTTTTTCCTGTATCTTTGATCTGTAGAGGAGACTAGACCTTGAACTACTTTACTTACTCAACCCTTCTTCCTGTAAGACCTTATTTTTTTTTAAGAACCTATTAATGCAAGACTATCTCTGCAGCTCTTGACATCAAAACTAGTGACTTTTAAAACTGACATAATTTAGATGCCAGTTTTCTTTGACACTCTTATACTTCTAATCAGGAGTAACGAAGTTCACTAATCTTCTTAATATAGGTTGGTTTTACTTTTGCTAGTAGTAAGTATCTGTAGCAAACAGAAATATGCATTGGTAAGTACTAAGAAGACTCTTAAACAGAAAAAGGAAGACATTTGGTATTGTTGGTGTTGAGCCTGATCAACTTTCTGAGCACTGACAATTATGGCTGAAATTAAGGGTGGCTGTAAGTATCAAGCTAATCTGAAGCCAATGAATACTAGAGTTTCTTATGAATGACAGAGGAATTGTGACAGTATTTGGTGTCATTAGAATGGGGAGGAAAGAGATTTTCAAGCCCTTTGCCCATATACAACAAAACCAGGAACTCTAAAATGGGAAGAACGTATGGTCCAACCCATGTCAAAGGAACATACTGCTGCTCTGTGGAAAGCATGTTTGTTTGGGAGCATTCATGGCATACTTGTGAAAGTAATGGAGTTAAATTAATGCTAAAAAAAATGTAGAAGCTGGCTTGAAAGCCAATCCCATGGAATGCTACCACACTCAGAGAAGTTTCTTTATAGGTCATAACTGTTTTTCTTTTTTTTTTTTTTTGAAGTTCTGTATAACTTACTCGTTTATCAATATCGCCATGCTGAAGTTGAACAAACCGAGCACTGATGGCAGCAATGTAGCTCTGCTGATTGGAAAAAGCAACACGTCCAGCACCTTTTGGGTATTTCAGCTCAGGGTCAGTATCAATTCCTGCGTAACAAACTCCACCATAGAGACGGTCCATGATCATAGCCAATTCCACTATTAAGAAACAAACCAGTAGTCATTTAAACTGTTCTTATAGTACAAACTTAATATGCTCATGTTTAAAAATACTAGAAAAGTGAATTTTAATTATTAGTTTTGCAACAGCCAATGTAACAGTAATAAGATAAAAACAGTATTAAACAAGCTATTAAATTCTCAGCAGACAGATCTTTCACACTGTGGGTACATACATCCAAGGAACAATGGAATTCTAAGTTCTTGACAACCTAGAACTGGAATTCTAGGGCAGTTTTCTTCAGGGGATTACAGCAAATGACTCCTTGGGCAGGCATGGAATGCAAGCTGTATAAAATAGATCCACATGCCACAAATTCCTTGGTACATGTTCTCTGGCTGCCCTAATGCTCTACGTCCTACTTGAGTTTAAAGAGGTAGTTAGCATCTTTTCATCAGCCACACAGAGCTTGATTATCCCTACAGTGCTATCCTGAATGTAGATACTGAAGTTCAGAAAAACAACAATTTCAAATTTTACAGATCGAGTACCTTGGCAATCCTTTGACAGCCGGATTATAGTGAATTCAGTTGCAATTCATTTGGGTGGAAAACACTTTTTTTCCAGAATTAGCATCCTCTGTATATAGAGGTATCAGCAGTCACTGATGTTCAATAGTTGTCTGAAGTGTCTCCTGAAGTTTTACTGCTTTTGTTAAGTTGTTAGGCTTATTTCACAATGCTATAAAAGTTTCATTTTCACGTATACAGGGCATTTGCGAGCTAAGCATAAAGATGCATCCATTAAATTTATCACAGACATTCAGCACAGTAATCTGGAGCACTGGACTGAATTTAAAGAAAAATTAACCTGCAGTTGGAACATACGGTGTTTACACTCATTTACAGAGCTTATATTACAGGCAAAAGTAGAGTCTTAAAAGTAAAATAACAAAAAACTTGAGCGTTGCAGGTCCAAGACAGAAAAATTTAAGATCTTTTATATCCCGAATTTGCACTATTGCTTCTCACTTTTCTTACATCTTCCACCTAAAAGCTCATCTTTCTCTAAGAATAAAATTCATTACAAACTAATGAAGTCCAGAAGTTACTCCAATAAAAATAAAAATGGGATTTGAACCACTGTATGTTATGCTTCTAGTTCCAACATTCACTGCAACCTACTTACTAGAAAGCCACCTAAAACACTGTAAAAGGCTACTGCAGCCAATCTCAAAATGCAGACTGTCCAAGTTACAGATCAACCATTCCACAGCTACAGAAACATTGATTTTTTCCTTCACGCCTCTGGCAAGAGTCTAGAAAACGCCCTGCGATCTCATACAGTGTTGTGCTATACAGCCTGTGCTAGCTCTCTCAATTTCTTCCTTTTTCCTCTCTGCCTACTTGTGCAAGTACTCCATCGCCTGTGTTTGTGCATGTAACCTGACAGCAGCAGGAGACTAGCTAATGCACAACGACAAACAGGTACAAATACAGCTTCACAGTTATGGAGCAGGGCAGAGATGTTTTCACAGCATTATTTTAAAACCAAAGTCTTTGTTTTATGCCTTTTGTGGCGTAGTTTGCACTATGGTTTTGCTAGTATGATCAAAATCTTTTCTACAGCTATAGAGGTAACAGTTTCCAGTAAATCTCAACGATGCACTGTGATTTATGGCCAAAGCCAGGCAATAACAGGCAGTAAAGAAATTCAAGAATGTTAAAAGTATCAAGACTGCTCTATTTTTAGATGTATATATCTATATATATCCATACATAACTATAAAAAATGATGCAAGGTACAAATTATTTCCAGTAATTTCTTACTTTTAAAAACTGCCACACATTCTACTCACCGGCTCTTAATGGTCTAGGGACTCCTCCAACAAAAATTGTTTTTCGAGGATCAAGTGGCTGCGAACCATCCATCACAAAGTCACTATCACTTAGATTCCAAGGACGGATCTGAACCTATTAAATTGGGAAAGAAAACAGTACCCTACTTTAAAGTTTCACTACAACATGGAAATATGTTCATCAGCCTGTGGAAATTGTCAGTCATAACCTCATTACCTTAACGTGTCTAGGTGCTTTGTTTTAATCCTATTAATTCAAAACATTACAATTCAAAAATAATCCAAGCGTTCCAGATGTTGAGCTCTGCCAACAGTAGTTTGCTTTTGATTATTTTCATCTTCATAATTTCCAATGCAGCTTTAGACAGATGGCAGCTATAGCTGCAGGCCATCGGCTGTGTACTTACGGGCTTGTCCTTGATAGTAGGGCTGGAAACACACAGATAGAGCTTTCCATCTTCTTCAATGCAGGCGTCAATCAGGGCCTGAACAGAACTCTCTTCTTGGAACAGGAGGAATGCGTAACCTGGAGAAAACCACAAATCAACTGATAAATCTTCTCTTATCTTTATTTTACATAATCACCCTTGCCAGTGACTTTTCCATACAAAAGTAACAGAAAGTCAAATGAATTCTTTGTTATTAGTCATCTTCTTTAACTATGTGCTGCATTGCCATAATTAACAGAACTTCCATCTGTAAAATAATTGTCAGAAGAGATTAATAACAAAAAGAAAGCAAGCATATCTGCTCTATCGTGTACTGGAAGTCTAGGCTAAACATCATTCACTGGCTGCAACAGACATTATACAATGAAAATCTGACTTGGCACAAAGGACTAATCTCTATTCTAGAGATTAGTTCAAAGTATGTTATTACATAAGTGACCCAGAAAACCCTCCAAACACTACAAAAACAGGAATTAAAATGCTTATTTAATGCTACATAAAAACTAACAGACAAGCAAGGAACGTCACATGCTACTTTCACAGTTACAGTATGAGATATACTAAATTTGTTACTTTACAAGTACCCAATGGCACATTAGGGTTGTACACTAAAACAAACTTTAAAGGGACTATAAATCACATTTCTTTCTGAGATTGCTATCAAGTGTGGAATTTTCACACAAAGTTATGCTTTAGTACTTTGATGAAGAAGTAAATGCTGAAGCAGCTGCTCTAAAGTGGGCTTGGGAAAAGGGAACATGGGTGCATTACCAAGCCTTTTGGAAATGCTGCTGTATTTCTGAGAGAAGCTAGTTAACCACTAGCCATTTCTTATTGCAAACAGACACTGTAGGCCACCAAGGTAAAGATGGTAGGGTGCATCTTGAAGGCCATTAAAAAATCTGTGCATTAACAACATAACATTTGAGAAACAAATGCACAACTGATTTTAGACATGTGGGACCAAAAGTAGGATTTAAAGAAAAAGCTGTAAGGTGTATACTGGTCTTTCTAATAACTTGCACCTTGTTTCTTACCCTTCATACCACAGTCCCACCACAGCTACATAAAAGGGACACATGACAGGATTTTATGTATTTTCTAATTTTATGTAAATCTTATTTAGTTTCCTTGTAAGGAAGCTGCTTCATGCCTTTGAGTCATGTACACCAACAGCAGCAGGTCATGATCAGGTACTACATAACAAGAAGCAAAGGTTTGGTGTTTTGTACATATTTCACAAGGTGAAAAGTATTACATGGAACAGTTTTATAAAAATCTATTGTTCATGTGCACCTTTATGAGAATTTATACCTTCTGTGGGAGTCAAGGTTTAGGTAACCCCTTATCACTTGACTAAATTCCTCTGCGTAACACAAACTATTACTAATACTCCTATTTTCAATGGCCAACAGTGTAGCTGAGTTTGATAATACTCATATTCAGAAAATGTCTCAAATAGACCAATCTTTCTGGAGGTAACTGGTTTTAGAGTTACAGTCCCTGATTTCTAAAGACACTGCACTGGTTATAGCCATGAGAAGATCTAGAAATTATATATTTTTTTAATATATTTGGTCAGCACTGGAAACAAAAAGCCCATCAAGGTAAGCTTGAAGAATCCCAGCTGTACTATCAAACTAAACCTTTTTATTTTTTTGTATTTATTATACAAAGAACAAAACCAAAGCAAAGCATTCTAGACTAGAGTCACACTAACATGATTTTCTGAGCAAGAAAAAAAAAAAATTCTTTATTTCACAGTAAAACATAAGTTTACTGAGAGGAGAAAGGATGCTTCTTGTTGTGCATATTCAGTGTAGAAATCAGAGAGCAGCTTTAAGTTTTATCAACCTCCAGCTAACTCCTATTGCTAGTGAGTTAGAGGAGGAGTCAAGAAAATCAGCGCAAGCCAGCACAGCACTGCCCACGCCAGTCACTACAGGGGTATTTTGTGTTGGGGCTGGTCCCCCTACTGTCCTGACAGACACTCCACAGAGGAGATGAAATGGCCTCAGTGCAGTGCAATTCTTGTCCAGAAAATGCTGCACCTTAGCTTAAATCAGAAGTAATCAGCCCAAACTGCAGGTTAATACAGACCATGGATCTACAAATGATAATGGAGGTAGTTCAAATTTGCAAAGGACACATTTCTATTCCTCCTTATACAGATATCATTATATTAATTAAATCCTTGTCACACATCTTTCAGTTTTCCATTTAGTCATCTTTGATGGAGAATTAACTCCAAAATACACTTTAAGTGAAAAAAACGTGGTGCTGCACTACATTTGTGAGACTGATGTCTCTAACCTTTTGGATATCCTCGGTTTGGATAAATGTGCTTATGTTACAGTGACCTGAACAGCCCTCTCTACAGGCCAGATTCCCATTGATTAAAGGAAGCTTAGACACTAATCATACATGAAAACACCTCCAGTTACTTGCCTGAATCCAGAGTTTGATCCTACCCAGTGTGATCAAATTAGCTGATAACAAGTTCAACAGAACTTGCATGGACCTGCGGTTTTACTTTTTAAACTAGAACAGAACATTTCTAACCTAAGTTTTTCAGTCAGGTCTGAATTAGCAGTCTAGAATCTTGAAAAAAGAAGCTACTGCACAATTGTTGTGATACGAGGCAGCAGAAACAACCAAGTAGAAAAGGCTGAGGACACTGTCCTGTTTAAATCAGATTATCCTCTGCTTGAGACAGACTATAAATAGTACAGAGAATACAAACAAGGCATTTTTTAGATTTCCATGTCCTCATGGCACCATTTTTTTTGAGAGCTTCATTATCACAAGGAGGAGTCCTCAACCCAGCAAGTTACTCTGGACATGTGTATTGTTTCATAAGTATTTTCCAACTACGTAATAACATGAGTTAGGATAAACAGTGTCAAGTCAGAAAGGAAGGAATTCTTGACTACAGTTGGCAGATCACTGTTACAGACTTTGTACTTTAAGCTCAACAGGTTTTTTTTTCAGAACAGAGCTTCCTTGTAAGATCATTGTGAAGTTGTAAAAATTCCTGTTGTGTTCGGGTTTAATTTTGTGGTGAACCAACACAAAATGTAATTAGCTAAGAACAAGCAGTTGGTGTTTCTCAGGAGGCACCTAGCCTTGATGGATCAAGACACTTTTTGCATTTCTTTCAGCAGGGAAACACACTTATTATGAACTTGATCTTCCCTCAGGACCTTCTGTAAGCAGAGAGCCTGGAAAACTGAACAGTAAAAAAGCTCAGGCTGCATCTCTTCACCCCAGAGAAGACTTATATTAATCAGTTCACAACAGCATAATTCTGAGGTATCTTTGGAAAGTAATACTATGGCAAATCTCTAACGAGACTGAACAATGAAAAGTATACTGAACTGATTTCATGCAGAGTAACAATTTAGAAAATCGAGATTTAAAATAATAAAATAGCATTAATTCCCTGAGTTAATATAGTATATATTTCTCAATTTATTGTAATTATTGGTAATTACTGTTTGATCTCAAAGCTTTATTTTGCCTATCTTTAGCCATTTCAGACATCTTATTAAATACATGGTTCTTGTCTGTCTGCTAAAGTAATACTAATGAAAGACAATTTTAAAAGAAATTCTTCTACAAAATAAACATGGGTCATCTGTATTGTACTGAAGAAAACAGATACATACACAGCAATAGTCAGCAGCTATTCGTTTCCAGAGTATTTACAAAGAAAAATCTATGCTATATTTTAAATGTTACATACATTTAAATACAAATGCTACATACAAAAAATATTGAATAATGCAGCAAACCAAAAATTAGGCTAAAGTGTTACGCTTGAAGAACAGTAAATGCTATTACATTTCAAATGAGGATCAGTTAATAGTGGGAAATCAACTTAGCACTTAGGTTGTAAATGTTTTCTGAATTAATTAGATCAACACACTGAAGTTCTTATATTTGTATTCTCTGCCTTCAAGAAGCTCTGCTTACAATACAGGTTGTTTTTTTTTCTTGCTCAGGTAATTATAAATAACCCAACTATATAAAAAAGCTGTATCAAATAAGGAAGCCTGGAAACACATCCTTAAGATGTTCAGATGCTGAGACAGGACTATCTCCTTGGAAACAAATGCCAGAATCCATTCCTTTCAGGTAATAATATATTACATCTTCTGTCTTCTATATATTCATCACAGACTTAGTGAGATGCATCTTCTTCAAAGAGTTCCTTGGGAATTTCTCTTGGTAATTTATGAAGAGAGATGTACTCTTTAAGATAATCAAATTTAACTTGACAGTAGCTTTGTGTGTCAGGCTGACAATCAAAAGAGCCAAAGTCTCTTTGTTTGTCTTAGAATTTCCATGCAGCATTCATAAATGCTATTCAAATACTTTCAATTCCATTTCCCACTCTTTAAACGGCCCATTGGGGATAATAATCCTGTCTTTTCCCCAGCATAGATGCACAGATAAAGAAAGAAATCAGTTTACAAAGGAACTATACCTACATTTGTCACTTCCACAGGAGGAATGAACTGCTGCATTCTCTACAAAATCAATAATGTCTGCATGGCTTTCATACCTGTGTCAGACTTCTGTATTTATTTTGTATGTAACAATACATAATTGTACATGAACAGAGATAGGCTACGTAATTTAACTACTTAATCTACAGAATGGTTTTTCTAAAACTTTTTAGTGGTATTAAAAAAATCTAATCTAACAGTAACACTAGAAATAGTTTTTAAAAAATCAGTATTTAATCATTTATCAAAAAAGGTAAGTGCTTCAACAGGGAGTTCACATCCTAAAAGTGAAAGATGCATAGTGTTCAATTATCTTGACTGGATCCTTCTGAATCCTGCCTTTAACTTCCTAGGAAAATATTTATCTAAGATTTAGTCTTAAAAAATTTGACCAAATTTCAGTTTTGGAAACCAGATAGAAATGCAAATACAGAACTGAGGATTAATGACACATACAACCACACAGTGTTGACCTGATAAGGCACAGTAACAAAACAACAGGTTTTAGACTTGGTATGTGAAGGAACCATGTCTGAACCTGCATTGAAATGACAGATTTAACTGTTCACAGGGACAGTAAATTATACCCCTTGGATAAACATGAGACGGTTTCCCAGAGCAAGATTTAGACTTAGTGACAGGTCAAAACCTTCAACTCTCTTACCTTTTGGTGGAAAATAGGACTTGCTCTCTGCTTTGTGAGGCCAGTCTACCACTAAGGGCCCAAATCGTCTGAAGCTGGCAGTAATTTCATCTAAAAACAGGTACAATAGTTGCAATTAAATGACATAACTCAGTAAAAAAGTACTATCAAGCAAAGACCTTTGTTTCTAGCAAAGGTTGACATTTCATGGGGAAAAAAAGAACACAATTTACAAGTTTCATAGAGAAAAAAGCTTAAATAGCCACACCTTCCAAAGTGTTAATATTTACACACTTTCTGGTGATTTTAAGCTTATATTTATCTTTTACAGCTTAATAACAGCAGCATTTCAGAAGCCAAAGGAAGTGGTGAATACTTGTGTGGTACTTCCCTAAATTCAAATCAGAATCTCTTTTGAATGCAATCCCATCAATTTACTGTTTAGTGATGTACAGTTCAGAGCTTTTAAAGTAGATATTTATATATCAAGTACCAGCACAACATGCTAGCACTTTCCAGCAAATACTATGCACATATCGGAGACAAAAAAACTTAAAATTG
This sequence comes from Atrichornis clamosus, assembly GCA_013400975.1. NCBI lineage: Eukaryota > Metazoa > Chordata > Aves > Passeriformes > Menuridae > Atrichornis > Atrichornis clamosus. Next base: position 58,579 of record WBMZ01015090.1, read on the forward strand.
TCTGTTTAGAGGTGCTTCTAACATAACCATGAGTAGCCCTGTTGCAAGATCAGCTATGCCACTCGCACAACTTTCTCATGTCTTTCGATCCCAGCCACTCTTTTGACATAAAGGAGTGACATAAAGAACCTTGGCCATGAGGAAAAAGTTGTACTATACAAACCGTACAAAAGCAGTAACTCAAATGTGCTCCATTTCTTTCAGTCATATCCTGCCATCAGCATATGAACAGGCAGGAAAGAAAGAAAACATACTTCCCTGTGTTTTTGTTTAGCATTTGTATTAAAGGTGATAGTGCTGAAGTATTTTAAAATAAATCCCTTAGTACATTGTAGGAGAGCATCGCAATAAAGATGGAATCAAAATATGGTCTTTCCATGTCTGAAAGTTAATTAAAAACAGTCAGTTTATTTGGTTTGCAAGTTACTCTAGGATTACAATGAACCTCCTAAAGGGACTTCTGTTTACATTAGAAAGCTAACATGCAATTTACATTTATCTGCACAGGAGAAAGCTAATATTAAACAGCACAATTACTTCAAATCAGCACTGTTGTACAAAGCAATTTCAACTGCATCGCGTAACAACCTGAGTTTCTGTGGTACACGCTACATTCAATGCATCACAGAGTGCTCTGCCACTTGACCTTGCTCTGCCTACATTTCTCTATTTCTGAGCAGGAATAACATTAACCTTTCTATACCACTGCTGAGATCTTCCAGCAACAGCAAAATAGAATATGAAATTCCTTTACAAATGCAAGTTTTCTGTGAATACAGAAACAAGCAGGCACAGATAGAGGAGGACTAAGATGTATTTGAAAGGAATACGCAATTCAAATACGCAAGATAAGCAGAAGCACAATTTCCAGGAATTACATGCAACTCTGTACTCTGCAAGGTTCAGAAACAACTGAACCAACCCAAAACCAAGAGATGATATTAGCTCAACACACCCATCAACTTACATAAAGAACATACAGTAGTAGCCTTGTGCATCACAACATTATTTGGCTGAGTGGATTATTTCTACTCCTTCAGTCAGGTTTTTTAATATCTTTGTCTGCCTCCAAACTTAGTCTGCTTAGTTTTCAGGCCGCTCACCTTCATCAATATCTGGTGGAAGACCTCCAACAAACACTTTCCGAGAAAAACGCTCAATTCGTTCTCCATTCTGATGAGCTGAATAGCAGGTAGGTGAATTCAAGACTCCAACTTGATCACTATGACCATCGTCCAGCAAACCATCATCTATTGGGAAGAGGGAAGAACGGCCTTAAAAAGAAAAGATAATAATGTACATTAAAATAATTTTATGACAGTAAATGGTTATGTAATTTTAGGGAGTGGGGGAATAGCAGTCTGGAGAGTCAAAATGAAAATACCAAGATATTAGAAAAGTTCACATTAGTTTATAGAAAAATTAAGAGAATGAAAAATGTATTAAACTTTAAAATGAAATCTCAAGGTTGCCAGCTGACATCACTCAAAGTGTAATACTTCATATTACATTGTATTGTAGTTACTCTGCTGCATCTAATAGGAAAATGGTAATTTCGTTATAAATTAAGGGTCTTATTTATGAAGAGAAAATATTACAGGCTGATTAAGTGAGTTAGTCTGCCTTTGGTTTAGCTTCAAGTTGAACTGATAACTTCCTTCACCTGAATGACCACCGCATGTCTAAAAACCTTAAATTTTAATTGAACAGGGAAACAGAAGAATCATAGTCATAGTAACAAGTTTCAAACAGGTATGTCTTCTCTTCTAAAGGTATCTGATGCTGATAACATGAGAACAGATTTAATTTCTAACAAAGTAAAAGAGGATTTTAGTAAGTATGCAAAATGTAACCCTTGAAAAATGAGTCACAGTGCTGATTTATCCTTCTCACTCTCAATTTACCAGTTTTGGAGGGAAGCCTTGTGGTGGTTCCCGACACACAGCAATCTGCAGTGATGTTAGTGTTACCCTGAAAATCAAGTGTATAATCTGAGAAGTTCACAGGATGGCTTCGCAAATGCAATCTGACCAAAACAGACATTTAGAAGGCAGAAGGAAATGAAAATGTGGTAATTCTGTCCCACATGTTTCTTCCCTATTTCATATTTACAAATTTTACAGAACTCCAAACAAAGGAAAAATTCAGAAGACCAGGATATTCATCTTAGTGTATTCAATCTTTCATCGCTTTAGGTAAGCAACAGAAAGATTAATGACAGTTTCAAATTCTGAAGTCGTTCTTTTAGCTACAAAAAGCCTAAAGAGAAAGAATTTGTGAAGCAAAACAGATAGCCCACATTACTATTTCTTCTAAAATGCAATTTTTTTCTGTTTCCCACTCATTTTAAAAGTAATTATTAATTAATTCAACTGCTTTCCCAAAGAAGCAAGAAAACCAAACCAAAAAACAACCTAGCACCCTTTTGGGAAGCAAGCTAGTTTTCCATCTCAAATAGCCAACTTCTTCCAGATTCACCCACTGTAAATCCATAGGCAGGTGCCCGACAGCTGAGTCTGCAGTACCTTAGCTGTGAGCACTACTGCAATCTTTAATCCTCCCCACTTTGGGAAACATTACCAGAAAAGCTGGGAAGGAACACTTGCAGAGCCGGTGGTGACCAGCTGGGGGTGAGAGAAGTATGAAAGCCCTTCATTTCCAGAAGACCACCTGAGAATCAGGTTCTTAAAGACAAGGCTGGAGAACAGACAGCCACAAACATCATGACCAATAACCTATGTTATGGTAATGCCTATTGACCTTGATGTGGTATCTCATCAAAAACACTGAATGAAAATACAGGAGGATATAAAACAACCAAACATCATGAAATATCACAAGGAGCACAAAATAAAAGCAGAATAGCACCAAGTAACAAAGACTGATAACTACATCATTTTTATGGTGGCGTATCAGTGTCTTCATCAGGTGTTTGATGGGGAGGAGTACAGCAAACACAGAAAGCTGTAGCAAACTCCTCCTTTCCACTAGGATTGGTGACTGGCATGTTTGAGAGTGACTACTGGGGAGCAAGCAATTGCCTTGCTTGCCATCATAAGGATGCATTCAATGGGTCTGTAACACATCAGCAGAGTGCCTTGGAAAGTACAGGTGTATAGCTGGTGCTCAATGGGGCAGAAAAGTGAGCAAGCAAGTGAGAAACAAAGCTAACGTAGCTGGAAGAAACAGGCAGATTCTTCTTGTGTATCAACTATTTAGACATACAAGGAGCAATATTGAATCTATGAAGATTGTAGCAGGTGCATAACATGGGTATGAATTTCAGTTATGAAGACTAGTTAGAAAGATCAAGTCTTAAAGATGTATATGAAGAAGAGGTAAGATTTCATTGCACAATCCAGCAAGGGGGCTACAACGAATTTCTGAATTACTAATGCAAATGCTGGAGAAGATGGAGCTGTTACCATAATGACAGTGACAGGAAAAAGTGGATAATGGAAGAAATAAGATTCATATTGCAGGAACTGCAAAGTGGAAATTTTAAGACTTTCCACTAATATAAGAGAATTATTCTTAACATCTTAAATCCAAAATTACTGTAATTTAGCTTGATTTGTAAGTGCTTCTTAGACAATTCCAAACTTAGAATATAGACACGTATATAAGGGAGAAAATACACATAGAATAATCCTCAGAGTAATTTATTTTTTCCCCCCAGACCAATGTTAAAATCTAAGAACAATGAGAATGGTTCTTTACAAACAAACCCACCAGAATACATTCTGAAGTCATACCAGAGAGCTCAGGTTGACTTTAATGTGGGTAAAGGTTTGCCAAAAGCACTGTAGGCTCCTCTGAGAGCCAAGATGACATGGAGGACAATGGATCAACATTTTCAGTGATATGGTCTATTTGACTCCTAATACTTTCTTTGCCATCCTCTTCACTGTTAAATGTCTCTCAGATAAAAGAAAGCAAAAAGGTAATTTGGTTTTACATTTCAATAGGCTTTCATATTTCTCCTGATTACTATGAATAAAAAGGATAAGCCCTTTTAAATACTTGTTTCTTTTTGTTTTATGACAGAAAAAAAATCAGAATCTGACAGGAATTGTAAGAATGATTGTACTGTTACATCCATTGGCCATGATGTACAACATCACCCCTCTCTAGCTTATGGCTACCAAGCAATCAGTTATGAACCACTGCAGAGATTGAGACAGACACACGAACTGATGTGTATGCAGTGAATTCTGGAAGCTACCAAAGATCATGGTGTTTTCTGAAAAGGTGGTTTTGCACAGCCTTTATAACAACTCCAGGTCACATGCTAGTATAGTTGAAACAGTATAGATTTCCAAGGTCAGTGAGCATGTACTGGCTTATACTATGAAGATCTGTTTACTATTTCTAAGAGCAGTCTACTAGATTTCTTGCTAACTTTATGAAAGGTTTTTAGTTTTTATTCTGTGCATTACAGCTTCTACAAAAGCAAAAGGAGATGAGTTAGAAGGAAAACTAGCAAACGCTATACTTTTGAAGGGGCAGTGACTGCAAGCAGTAGCCATTAGAATGAACAAAATTATGATTAGAACTGCAGTTTTAAACTGATTAAAGGATTTGCAACTCAAACTCTAGGAGAACAATGATCATGACAATCCAGACAGTACTCCTCTTTCCCTCACACCCTCCATCTTCCCCAAACTAAGACAACATGCAGATAAGCAATTATAATCAACAATCTGGATTGATTAATCATAATGATCAGTAACAGATCAGAATTAATTGAACTGTAACAAACAGAAGTGAATTACCTCGTCTTCGCCCATAACTCCTCGCTGCATGCAAACAAAGGACAAATTGTAAAATGTCAAGTAACTGTATCATGCCCACATACTAAAATATTTAAGATACAAAGAACCATGTGGGTAAGCAGTAAGGAAAAATCTGCATCCGTACTTGGTACTGATAATTGTAGATGAGAATGCATTAAACTTAAGTCCATACTACCATACATACTATTTTGCTATTAAATTGGCATTACTAGTAGCTGTAAAGAACATTCTTTTAAGTATTTCAACATCTTTAAACTTGATCTTAACTTCATGTTAATTATGAATGAATTAATTATGGGAACTTTGCAATTCATCCTCAAAATGTGACTCATATCTTACACAAGTGCCTAAATAACAGACATAGGGTACTGAAATTGTAAAAAGGAAAATATTACTTTAAAAAGCATGTAGCAAGTGCTAAATTAATCACAGAAACATCCTGGTCCATGGAACAGTTTGAACAATCCTTTGCAGTGACAATGCAAATGCTGTAAGCCGTGACCTTCCTTTTTCATGAAAAGACCTAGCAGAAAATTAACCGCAAGATTTTGTTTGAAACAAAAGATGCCTTGTGGTAGCAAATGAAATCAGGCCACAAGTCACAAGAAACAGCATTGTATCAAAAACACTGCACAAAGGCAAAGCAACAATTTTTGACAGACAGCAAGTAAATCCAAGATTTTCCTAACTTTTGAGTTTTGCAAGATTCTTAAAGAGATCATGCTTATAGCTACAGTTCAGAAAACCATACTGATTGCTTCTCCGCCTGAAGGCTAAGAAACTAAAAATAGACAGATTACTAATACAGAAACTATTGAGCTGTGTGTAATTTCTTAGTTACATTTCCACAAAGTATTTTCTATTCCTGTTTCACAGACTCGGTATCTGAGAAAAATTACTTTAATCATTACACGTTGTAGTTAAGTATCCAAACAGATATTATTACTATAAACCATAATGTTATAGTAACATTTAGGAACAGACTGCTGTGTCTTAGCATTATTGTTTTGATTTTACTAGGCATCTATACAATCAATTCTCCTAAAAAGCAACTGTTGCTCTCAGCCACTGAAATACGTGTAGACTCATAAAATTACCAATTCATAAATGTCATTCACGTTTCCATTCTCATATTATGAAATACCTATATCATGGTACCTCCTTCCTATTTGATTAGGGGTTTTCAAGAATTTTAGTAGGCATAATAATTATTTTCCTTTTTTATCTTGATCTCTTCCTACTAGAAATTTACGGGATTGCTTATGGAATTCTGAAAAATCTTGCAGGTTTTCTCTCCCTTAGAACAGTTATTTTTTTGCACAACAGTCATCATCTTTCTATCCAACTTGCACTGAACTTGCTTTCAGATTTATTCTCTCTCATCTGAAATAATTATTATTGATGAGATTAGTTTTAGCTTAAAGTTTTTCAGATCGTCCAACTTTCTACTAGTAAGCCACAACAGAAAAAAAACCACTTTCCAAAAGAGGCCTGGCTATCTAACCAAGTGGAAACACCTTAATTCAGATTTCTGTCATCAAAATGGAATCCACAAAATAATAGTGGTATTCTGTGTCATCAGCTCTTTCACTAGGTGCTGGGGAGACTAATGCTGAGCTTCAAACTTGTTTCCTCCCTGAAGCCAGGCACTCACAAGACACACAGCTCTGTGGCAGTGTTGCAGCATGCACAAATCTTCTCTGACTCCTGGCCAAAGGGACTCCCACACAGCATTAGCAGTAGCGTCACTAAGCCCTTGCCTAACCCCCACTGACTTTTTTTTTTTTTTTTAAATTCCATCCACAAGTAAAACTAGAGCAGGGAAAATTCAAGTGCATCCCATCCACAGCAATGTCTGCAGTGCTGTGTTTTCTCTCAAAGGATAATACAGAGATGCATCTTTTGGCTCAAGTGTCAGGATACTGCTTTCCTTCTCCTCTGCCCCTTTCAGCCCACCAAACCAGCTCACCTATTCTCTTACATTTTCATAGTTAAGACAAGCTGATAGGCAAAAACATATTTTGTTACAACAACTGATGACTTTTTCTTTGTGCATTCAAAAATAACCAACAGTAATTTTTAAGGAAAAAAAGGGTTATTAAAGTGCTAAAAAAACCCCAATGCAATTAAAGTCAAAATGGTAGATGGGGCAGTATTCTACATATACGGAAATTACAATTATGTACCACACTTATCTGTGTATTTCTTGCTTCAGCAAAACAATACAATCAGAGAAAACACAAGAAAACCTGTACCTGATGTTTTCACATCATTTACTTTACTTGTCTGGCAAACCTTCTTCCCTAAAATTTATCTGTCTTACCCATTTAGATTGCAAACTAGTCTGGGCAGGGACTTTGTGCCACTCTGCATCTAGAAAATTGCACTATTTCTGTATATATTAAAAACATGCACGTAATGTTTTACACCTTGTAGAGCACACATGCTTACAGAGCATGGGACCTGTATAAATATACACCTTACATAAAGTTAATTATAGGCTTAGTTATACATCTAGTTTATATAGATGTATTTAACATACACAGAATCAGTGCATATGTTTATAGATAAATAATTGCAGGGAAGACAGCTCTTTTCAAGAAGGTCAGACACTGCAGGCAAATAATTGATTTACAGCAACAAAAAAGGAAAGAATAAACTGCTTTCCTTAACTTGTCCAAAGAATAAGTCATACAGAAATTTATCTTTTATAAGGCTGGATATTTTAATAAGCCAGTAACTTGGAAAGATTTCAAATGAATGAGAAAGCACAAAAGGCATTTTATTTCTAGAAAATATAAATCAGGCAACACATACAAGAAGTATAATGATGCCCAATAAAAATGAAATCCAGTAACACTGGAACCTTCCAAAATTAAGAGTGCTGTATATACAAAGACATTCCCTTTTAGCTAAAATCTTCTGTTTCTGTATCCTTGAAGTTGCATACTGTTCTGGTTTTTAATACAACTTAAACCCATCAGAAAAATTAACATCCCCCTTTCTGCAGTGTAAATCAGCTGAGAGATATGACAGAAGTAAATACATTTTTCTTCATGCTTGTCTAACATCGAGACAATATAACTGTACGTTATGTGAGCAATGCTACCACAAAGGTAGCAAATACATAATTTCATTTTATTCAGACACGTATTTCAAATACATACCAGAGATCATATATACACATATTTAACTATATCAACTGAATGACTGAGATGAATTAAAAATATTATGTTGTATAAGAGGAAAAACTACCAGGCAAACTTCCTATAAAGATAACTGCCAAGTTTATGATAGAAAGATAAAACAGTATTTGTCACTAACATTCCTAACTTAATGATCAAATGGTGACAGAGATTTGATGAAACATTTTCATTAATACTTGTCATTTAAAGAATTCCACAAACAATTATAACAATAATTTCCCAAGAGTCTAGACTAAAGGAGGTAGGTGCCTAATAACCATTTCATTCTATTGGATTTGGGTGCCCAAATTCCATTTAAATGTCTTTAGAAATAACATCTTTATAGATTTTAAGGCTGAAAGACATCATTATGACCCTTCAAGCTTGGCACACCTAAATGACTACAGAAGCTCATTTAGCAATTCCTGTACAGGAAGTTTAGTAATTTCTGTTTAAAGTAAAACAGTTTTCTTCAGAAGCACGATCAGTTATAGTATCTCTAAGAAGTCTAATACTCCCTTGCTAAACTAATCGAATGGTGAATTATGTTTCAATAGCCATCAAAAAAATTCAGTACATTAAAATTATAGAAGGCGAGGGGGAACACTGTAATGGGGAAAAACACCCTATACCCCAAAAAACTTGATTCTTGCATTATTACTTGCTTCAAAAATATTCCCTCTAACCTGACAATTAAAGATGTACTCAGGTAAATCCATTGCATTGTTTTACAGCTAAAGCTGAAACAGATATATAATTATATATAATTTATTAAAACACATGAATCAGGTTTCCTTTGGTTCATTTCATTAAGTTAAATAATGAAAACTGTAAATATTAATATTAGGTACAGTTCAGTAAGTACACTTTAAATGAGTTGGAAAAGATCTTTCATTTAAGCAGAGGAAAAACTACCTAAAAATAAGTTTTACCTAGAAGTGTTTAGTCATAAAAAGGCTGCACAATTTCAACCTGGCTCATGTCAGAACCTTACTGGGATCCAGAGATACCTGTTAACTAAAATCAATCCAACTAAAACCCAGAAAGGCTCATGATCTAGTGTTAAGTATTAGTGCATGCATAAATGGCCTGAGGACCCTTAAAAATACTTGTGATTTGCTTTCATTGAAGGTCTGGTATTCCTGCTCCTCCCTGTAGCTGCTACAGTATTTACTGAGAAAGTAAAGAACAAATCTGAGTCTTTGAATTATCAACTCACTTTGTCCCTGTTCTTCCTCCAAGGCACCAGTTACAGGGGTGGAGGTAAATGTTAGCTAGAATCCTCTCAAGTGAAGAAGGAAATTGAAGTCTACAACTTCACCAACAAGAGTTCAAACCATAATTCTCCTTACTGCACTCCTTACTTCCTGAGGAGCAAGCCCCTCAATTCTTGCTAAGGAAGAAAGGTTGTGCAGAGTCTGTGCAGCTGGAGCTTCCCAAAAGCTGCTCCCAGTGCTTCTGCTCTTGAGCTGTGAGAAACTGCAGTCCAGACACTCCAACCTGAAGCTCTGAACAGTGATCCTGACTGCGCTGGCCTGCACCGACGGCTACATCCGACTCCAGCTATGTGGCAGAGAGTGTACGTGTCTACAACAAGGCTCTGAATTAAATTCTAAAGGGCACAACTAAATTATGTTTTGCAGCAGCTTTTAGATACTCAAACTGCTGTTTTTATCTCATCTACTGAAGGCTGAAAGTACTATTGCAGCTTTTAAAGAGGACAGCAGTCGCACTTAAGTGCTATCTTCCAAGGTACAAGAGAAACCACAGCAGCATTAAAAGCAAGACTCCTCAGTGCGCATTCTAGCTTTGGGGTAAGCTTTTAGGATAGACTGGTAGCACTGTGATGAGTTTTTCCAGCATCCATGATAATAACAAACCCCTTTGTTCCTAGATATTCCACAGAGTAACAATACTTCCCATGTGCTTTCCTAGCAAGTAAAACTCTAAAAAGAGAAGTTCATCATTCTAAGTAAAAATAAAATTAATTAAAATATTAATTTCTTGCACCCATCTCATTGAAATATTTCAGTTTCTCTTAACACCTTACCATCTAACACTTAATTGTAAATCAGCAGATAATGACAATTGCACATATACCACCTGAACAAACCAGTATGCAGAATAGGCCTTAAAACTGTTCAGTTAAATACAGAAAGTTAAATATTGTAGATGTTGTAACATCAAGTACACTGATGTTCAGTGTAGAGGAATCAAGACTGTGTTGGCTAAACACTGACTTTATTTAGATAGTGAAGTACCTTTTTTTCAAGATGCTCCACAATCTTAAAATTAACTATTTAACACCCAAGTACCTACTTCAAATGTCCATTGCACAGCATTTTCCTTTACTGAGTAAAAAGTCAAACGTGAATTTCCTTAAAATTTTAACATTTACTCAGTGTTACACAAGGAAAAATATGTATTTTTTTACATTTTATATCCATTTGTACAAGTGTAAATGACTGTGTAGAAGGGATAAGGCAATTGAAAAAACAAAAAAACTTCTCCACAGAATTTCAAACCTGAAAAAAGTGTTTTGACCATATTTTTTAATAAAGAGGTCTTTACTGGTAACATTTAGACTCATCAAGTCAATGACAAAAGTATGCTTCCTTTGCGTACAACAGCTTCCCTGTTTTCTGATCTAGAGAAGTTGTGGCACTATAGCTCTAATTTTTGCCAATGCAGAAGATATTTCTGTGTAAAACCCCTGATTTATTATTGACTTAGATGGATTACCAAGCTGTGCTTCCTTCTTTAGCCTTGAACAAAGGCTAAAGTTCATGCCTTCACTGAGTAGCAGATATTCATGAAGTTTGACCTACTGGGAGAGGAACATGAACATGAACTCTAACTTCAGCATATTTCAGGGTTAGACACATACTTGATAAAGCCACTTCCAAACACCCGAACAAAAATAAAATGTTATTTCACACAAGTCTAATACAAAGGGCCTAGTTCACTCTTTATTTATCCCAGACAAAAAACCCATGTGTTTCTGGCCTTCTTATTTTTCTAATTCCTGTTTCAGCATAACAGATTTCTAACAGCTCTTTGGAAAACATACCCCTGGTTTGCTTGAGAACAAAAAAGAATAGTGCATCATTATGAGCATTTCAGATTTCCAATAAGCTAGATATAATGAAAGGCTGTTGCAAGATTAGCTCTTGCCATTCAACTCCAAAAAATGGCAGCAGTCCCATCAGTGTTGAAGACAAGAGGCAAGTAATTCAATAAGAGAATATAACAGTATAATTTTATACCAGCATGTCAGATTTAAGCTAAGCTAGAGATAATTAGAAACTGTTATAAGATTAGAACTTACCATTTAACATCAGAAGATTGTCAGTCCCTGGATGTGGATAACTCAAGCGACCTTTAAAGAAAACAAAAACCAAAGAACAAAACAAATGCAGAGGTTTTAGCTATTATGCTAGAAAAAATAATGAAAAATCACTGCCTAGAAATTGCCTAAGGGAAATAAAGAGCTAATATTTAACTCCAGGCACATTAACCAACAATACCCTTGACCCAAGTTAAAGCTGACAAGAACAGACTTCTTAACCTTAATTCTCTGGTCATAAGATCTGCAGTGTACTTTGGGATCAGCTCCAATAGGATAAAGCCACTTTTTGTTTCATGACACCCAGAAATAGTGCTGACTGCTTTAGTCTTCTCTTTCACAGTGACTGTGAATAACTGTACTATGCACATTGCTAACAGGGTGGCATTTCTACACTTTAGTGCTTCTCTACTGAATCAATTTAAGAAAAATCATCTAAATAGGAATTAAGGCATTAAAATGTTATTAACCTATTTGTGACTGCATCTTGATACATTTCATATAACCCTGGTATGCAGTATTTTTCAGTAAGTCCAGCAAAATTAGAGTACTTGTTTACAGAATCAAAAAATTAAAGAATTTGATAGATAACATTTTCAGCATTTTAAACTTGTATGAAATAAAAATTGTATGAAAACCTTATATCCTTTCAAGATGCATTTTACTACACTGGCAGCATGCCATACTTTAATAGTTAAATGGATGGTTTAAAATGCACAGCTGAAGTGTCTGTTCACTACAAATTCCTTTTTATTAAAGGAGACTTTTTCTGTTTACAGGAAGCTGAAAACATACCACTAGTGCACACTGACCTAGAGAGACATTTACAACAGCTGCTGTGTTTGGAAAAAGTGTGGTTTAATGTGCAAAAAACTGCATTGCCATCTATCTTGCTATTCAAACACACTTGCTTGTTTATAGTCTAAAGAAAAAATATATATAAAAAAATACTGTAACTTAAACATGTAAATCTTTTGTAGGAAATGGGAATGCTTGTAGAGGCATAAAGAAGAATGTAGTCTGGAAGAAATGGGTGTTTAGAACTCACATAGGTTCAAGGGTAATACATAAGCAGACGGCCTGCAAGAAAAAGAAACCACAGGGGAAAAAAAAAAAAGAGGTAGAAAACCAAATCAGCAATCTATATATTAAGGCTGTCTAGAAATTCTTATACTCTGTTTGCTCCCCTACTGTTGGTAAACCCATGAGTTTAGCAGGAAGACTAGAAATTTCTTGAAATAGTAGTTCTGAGTCCCAAGGGACATCTTTAGGGTTAAATAAAAAACAGTTTTATTGCAAATCTGTAAATAATAGTGTTTAGGTTTTGCTCTTCTCCTTTAAGAAACCAACACAGTAATTTTCTGCCAAAAAATAATTTGAAAATGCACACATTTGCAGCTATATCTAATGTTTCTTGAAACTATAAAAATTCTGTCCTAGCAATGTATGCTGGTAAAATAGGGGAAGAACTGGGAACAAGGCATCCTTAAATTGCAATCTGGGAGCTGCCACTGGTTTGCTCAGCCTGGTGTATAACAAGTCACTTTGCTATACTTCTTAGTTCTTTGCTCTGTGAGGGCTACTGTTCATTTGCCTATTTAGCAAGGATTTCACAAGATCACTGTCACATCATGTTTATATACGGTGCTATAGAAATACTTGCAACAGTATCAGCTGTTTCTTGCAAATCAGGATGCTGCATTTATCTAAAATAACAGAAGAAATTGTGACATGTTATCTCAAACTTCCTTGAGTCTTTCTCTGTCTTTGAATTTATCCTCTTTTCCTGTTCAGCAAGAGAGAGAAAAGATACTTTTTTTTGCTTGAATTACTACAGAAACAGAAGTCAGATTCAAGGCATAACAGGGGAGAGAAGCCCACCAGTGTCAACACCTGGTGAGGAAAACTTCTCAAAAAATAGTAAAGTCTAGGTTTCTAAGTCCAGTTTTGCACTTTTGCTTTTTTTCCCCCTTATCGGTTCACAAATAAACTGCATCTGAAACACAGATGCCAAGCTGGAATAATGAAGCAATTCTCACTAAGTGGAAGGGAGAGAGTGCACCAGGGAGCTGGGCCCACTGCTGCAGCCTAAAACCTGGTCTTGCTGTTAGGGAGATGAATTTGCTAACTCAGATAATGAATGATTAGAAAGTTAGAAGGGAAAACAAGTAACACAGTATTCAGCACATGTACTGCTGCATTGATACTTCTAAGTCTTATTTACATGGTTATTTCAATGAAGTCCCACTTTACTGCATTCTGATGAACTAAACCCCTGTATTTGCTATCTGCTCTAGTACTTGGACTTAAAATTTTACGAACATTTAAAACATAGAATGTTTGCTTACTTTTTCAAAACACTATCACCGCTATTTATTTATAATGTTAATTTAGGTTCTTATCCCTCAGATTAATCTATTGGAGTAAAATGCACTGTTTCCTAGGGTGCGCACATGAATTTCATGACATACATAAATTCAGAACACTTTATGCATGGATCTGGGTTCAAGATCAGTTTTATACAGAGCTCAGATCATAGTATTTTTTAACAGATTATTCTAGTTAAATGGATATTTGCTATATTAAACCTCATTTATAATGTCAGTATATAAAATACAGAAGATGGGAGCACTATCTTGTAACAATTTACTTGCTTCTACCACACACATCTTTCTAGTTGGCTATTTTCACTGTATGTTGTTTGACACATTAATAAAAAGGTATAATTTTAAGAACCAGGCACAAATCCTATCTAATCCCATCCTACTTCAGTGTCAGTAACCAAACCATTCAATTATATTCTAGGCAGTTCCAGTGGCCTCCACCTGCTTAAAAGCATAGTTTTAATAATAAATATGATTTAGTAGTTTAAAATCAACTACAAATTAGTCAGAAAATATCTAATATTTAAGTAATTCCTGAAAAATGGAAAGTAATTAATTCACTCTATCAAACTTGTCTACAAAATCCAAAATTTGTAACCTGCTGCTATCTGGAACAAATACAATGCCTAATATTGCCATTCTGTATCATAAAGATCATGTTACAGAAATTTTCTCTGTGCAAACCTTAACTCGCAACTTCATCATTTTACCGCTAATTAATAATTCTCATGTATCATGGCTAAATTGAAACTAGTATTGCTAAGGAGAAGCAGGTATGTTTGACATTTCTTATGCAACTGGAGTTCTGTTAAATCTAGCCTCCTCCTCCTTATCTAAATGCAATTAATGTTAACAGAACTTCCTGGTGCATATTTCCCAAAGCATTCTTCTCTAAGGACAAAAAAATAAAAAGCTTCAAATAAATTTTGGTGGGCCAGTTTATCCACTAAATCCAATTAAAAGTCTTGCTAATTTAAACCATGAGGAAAGAGTAACAAACTTAGTTTTAGCTACATTTCTGTAATCTCATGCTATTGATACAGGCAATGGAAATTTAAATTTTTGTAAACTTCCTCTTGGCCTACAGATGTAGTTGTGCTTATTCACTTTTCATTTTAAGACAAATCCATATCTACTTTTAGAAATGCATACTTTCTATTCCTGTTTAACTAAACTGCTGGAGGAATCCGCATATATTAAACCATGACTGCTTTAAACATTGCTGACTCACAGATTCACAAGTTTGATATTTCATGTCTACTCCCCACCTTTTTAAAAAAAAAGTCTTAAATTGTTTTATGAAGAGACGGAGAATCAAAAATTCCTTACCCTTTTTCCTTTTTTTCAAGAGATCTCATGACTAGAAGAGAAAAAGCTTCCAAGTCAAGCTTTTCCCAGTAAGAGCAAATGGCTGAGGATCACAGCAGTTTCAGAAAGCACTGTTTTTGGAATCAGTGTAGTTAAGACAACAGCACAAGCCCGTGTTTGGACAACACCTAGTTACAGAAAGCCTAGATACTACATTTTCCAATGCTTGCGTACAAATTATGCAAGTCATAACCAGGTCAAATCCATGCCTTTGACAGTCCATCTGTTTAGACAAAACAGTCTGTCAGTCTTAAATATATTCTTTTATCAGAAAAAGTTTCTATGACTGAAAGAAGAAATGTGTTATGTACCATTTCTAAGCCTTTTATGTGTCTAGAGAGTGATTTTTTTTCTCCATTTTTTTTCAGCCTCAGAAACTCTTCTCTGAGGACAATTTGAATTACTCTAGGAAGAAACTGTGCAGGTTTACACCTTAGAGATTCGTAACACAAAATGTAGAACAAATGTCTTTGAAAACAAAAGTTTCCATATGCAAAGAAAGCAAATGTTCTGTGTTGCTGAGTCACCAGTGCTTTTCTTTTTACTTCATTGAGCATGCACCATCAGGTTGCTTTTAAAAGAAAGATGTCTAACAGTTGAAAAACTTAACTAAACCAGTTTAAATGGAAAATAAACCCAGGAAGGAGCAAGACAGACTTCAAAGCGTACCAAGTATATTTTTCCCCACAGATAAGCAAATTAATGCTATAATAGTTTAATTATTTATTAATAGCTATACAAAAAATATGCTTGTGGAACCTTGCTAAAAAATTTGTTTTGCCCCTAACAAAGGAACAGAAGAGAAATTCAACATAAAAATAGTATTCCTTCTCAGTACTGCTGCTAATACAGCTATGGCTAATTCAAGTTCAGTACTACCTTACAAATATCTTGCAGAAATGCAAGAGAGTTGGTTAGGATACAGAAATTAATTCTAAATTACGCACAGTATCAATACTCTTGCCATCCAAAAGATAAGCCCTTAAATAACATGAAAAATGCCACAGTCTTTCCTAGAAAGATGTTTAAAATGGCAGATAATGTATTCCATTAAATCACCATCTCCTCAATACTAATAGATATTGCATACAAAATATAGCTACCACTTCTAAGCTTTCTCCAGAATCTGATTTAGCCCAAATGCCTTAACCTTCCTCTCTCAACAGCAAAATGCACTGATACTTGGCGGAGGAGAAGGGAAAAAAAGCAAGTATAGAAGTTGTATGTCTGAGACGTACACTAGCAATACCCATATATGTCAGGCTATCAGTATTTTAATTCTTCTCTCAGAATTGCTTTAAGGACTATTAGGAGAATAAAAAGGGTATTTAAGAACAATGATATAAAAATTAATTAAATTAACTTCAGTTTATATTCCCCTGGAATGGAATGGATGGGGTAATCTTAAACATTACTTACGGTCGTGTTATAAAATGCATTTCAAGAAAGCTGTATGGGAAAGATTAGTTTTAATATGTTCAGTATTTCTGCTGTAATGACTAGTGAAGTCAAACATCTTCTCCCTATTACACTACCTTGAAAATATTTTATCGAAAGCTAAAAATTGCTTTTCTTTTGATCATGTCTGTTGTAATGATGAAACTTTGTCTAAGTGAAGCCAAAGCTAGTCATCTATAAACAATTTTCTGGCAGGCATAAACTTAGCTTTCAGTGAATCATATTTGAAATAATTTTTTTTCCAAGTTCATGAAAGCAAAAGTAGTGAAATTTGACTTGCTACTAAAATGGATCATGATGTGCAAAACTTAAAGCTGTGAGCTAGTACACGGACTGTCTGTTCTGCATTGTGCAAAATCTGAGACAAGATGCTTAGTCATACTTCAGATATTGTAAGCAGCTAAATCTGAAACACGTGATTAAAAATTCCAGAGACTTTCATTTTACTGCTGTGATCAGATATAAAAGATGCATTGTTTTAGTGTGCTTAGATTTACTTGAAAACTTGTCATAAAAATATTCTCTAGTTAACAAAATACCGTTTAGTTACAACTAAGTATGTTATATATTAATAAGAGCAACAAACAAACAGTAATAATATTCTTAATCCTGTGCATTCTGCAAGCAAATATGATGGGGTTTTAAGTAAATGTTAGATTTTCTGTGATGAAAAGTCACAGGGACTGATATAACCAAATTAGAGTTTCATGGTTGGCAGGGAAAAAAAAAAAAGAAGTTAAAGCTTCTCAGAAATTACAGAAATGCCAACTAATGCTGAAAAAACCAGAAGATGGTAGAGAAGAACTAAAAGGCTGTTATAGCACAAGATCTTTTCCTCCCGTTTTCAGTCTGTAAGGAACATTTCTCATGCCTTACTGTTAATAATGTAGCTGTTTCAGCTGAAATCACATCCACAGAGAAAAAATATCTTATCCAATCAACTTAAATACCAGCACACAATTACTCTATTTAAATTCAGTTGGCGTGTGCATTGTTCTCTGGCACTCGAACAGAAAAATGGGTTTCCTTTGAGTTCATCACTATCTATGGCTTCCATCTGTTTCAGTTCAAACATAAAACTTAGCAGAATTTTCACTGCAAGAATATGATGGTGAAACTGTTAAAAAAAATAAATCTCTTAACTGTAGACTGACACCATATACTCATGTCCCTAGAAAGCACAGATGGGAACTACTGAGTTTTTCAAGGTGTCTATGTATGAACCAAATTCACTTAAAGCTGTCTTGTCTTGTTCTCCCTGGAAAATTATTATTGGAAATAAATCATTTTTATCTATTGCAATATAATGAAGTATGAAGAGATGAATATAAGTAAAAATTGGTCTTTCCTGTGCTCGCTGTGCCTCTGAAATCTCTTCTGCATTATAAAGCCAAAATTAAAGCAGAGAGATGGCAGGGGGAACAGAGCAACCACTTCCATTTGTCATGTCAGCAGCACAGAAAGAAGAAACAGACTGGTTTTCATTTTCAGGAATACGAGAGGTGCCAATGGCAGTATACCCAGTAGAAGATCTCCATTCTCTAACTTCATGCCTAACAGTATCTTTCAGACAACCAAAGAAGTCTTAAGTCACCACCTGAGTGTGGCAAATAGCAGCAAGAATGCTTTGTAACAGGAATGGTACACCCGGTCACCTCACCTTTGATGAGATATGTATGTTTTAGCGTACAGCAGTTACCACTAGGCTAGCTGTTCACAGGTTTCAAACCTTTTGTGTTACCTAATTACATTTTGCAAACATATAGAATAGATAGAAACTGAACGCAATAGTAATTTAAATGATAACATTGCTAAAACTGGAATTAATTCTCTCTAGGCAGTAAGAAACGAGATCAGATTTAAGAACACCTAAGGAATTTTAATTTCAGCTTCCATTTACTTTGAAGTGGAAGAAAATTAACTGCCTAAGTAAATGCTACATACTTACAGATGCTTTGTAGAGATTTTCAGCTCGGGAAAAAACCCAGAACTCTTATCTAAATATTGTAAATCTTAAAATACTATTAAATGCTGTCTGAATGCTACAGGTCTTCCAATTGATTACACAGATCTTAAGAGAACCATGAGCAGACTCTAGCAAGGTGTCCTTCAAATTAGGAGAACAGAGACTTCTATATGCTAATGTAATATATATTAAGTCTAGGAGCCTTCAGAAATGGAGAATGGATGGGAGTAAATAATGCAGCAAAAAAAATTCTTTTTTATTGTTTTTTCCATTGCTTCAATATAGACATTTAATTTCTACAAAGCAAGCCTGAAGTCTTGGATTATTTTAAAATTAGATTGTGTTAGTGTAATTAGAACACCACAAATGGAGCAGTATTTGATCAGTCCAAATAAAATGGCTTGGGTTCCCTGCTCCAATGTTCAACAGTAAGTGCTACCTGAGAAGGTGTGGAAAAACAGAATTCAGAAGAGTGAGTTAATGTACAATGAATAGAAGAGTTAAAATTGAAGTCCACATATGCTGACTATATGTTTATTGCTGTGGCCAAATGATTTAATAGAGCCCAGAAGGGTAAGAGGAACCAGCATTCTAAAGTCAACTGTATATTTGGACTACTTCAGATTGGATGCATTAGTATCCTCCAGAAGATTTCAAAAAATATTTGAAAGGACAAAACTTGATTTTATCCATGGACTTAACTTTCTTTCAGCTTCCACTGCTGAAAGGGAAAATTCACTGGCAACACTGGCAGTAGTTTGTTTTAAATAACTGTAAACCAATGTTTTCAATAAAATACAGCTGAAGATTGACTTTTCATATGAGCGAGAAAATAACTCATTTGCCATTATGATGTGAACCTGTGACCTAAATTAGCAATCAGTCAAATATGGAGAATGGATGACCCTTTTTCCTTTATTTAGCATAGTAACATACCTTTAAGTGGATCGTGCTCTGCTCTCATAATGTCAATAAGGGAGTTTTCCAATGAGTGCATATTCAGACTGTCATACATTCTATTTCGATCCTAAAAGAAAACACAAGCCTTAGTATTGGAAGATAAATTCTATAGTTTTAAACGAAAAACTTGAAAGAAAAACACAGGTTCCTTCTAAAGGCTGTACACTCAGACACTCTGGAGATGGACAATGATACAAAGTAAGATCTGATTTTATTAACAGTAAGTTTAACAGCAACTAAATATAACACTAGAGATGCAGTGTGAAGAACTCTGCTGTGTATGCATTTGACAGCCTGTGATTGCCTGCTTCCTTCAGAACTGCTTGAGGAGACTAATGTCTGTAAGAGTACAATTTCATTTCATGCACAAGTTAAATAATAAGTACTGTGGGGAACTACAGGACAAGAAGGACAGTCACCTCACGTAAGAGAGCACTTTTTTGGTGTTTGGCTAAGTGCCTGGTGTGGGTCAGCAGCCCCTGCTGAGGCTGCGCTTGCCAGCTTCAGGGCCATTACATACAAAGACTTGAGCTACAAATGGTCAGCACTTAATGGCTAAAGGGTGGAAAATTAAAGCTAAACTATGAAAAGGAAATGCCACAAATCTTACTAACAGATTATCAGCCTTATAGAGGCCTATTTTTTTTGCAAATGAATATTATGAAGTTACCATACCATCTTACAAATATTTTCACAGAAGCTAGTAAAAGTAATTGCAATGGCCTATAAATGTTTTCAGTGATTTTGTTTACCCCATACATTTTCTCCCATGTTTTCCAACACACCCAAGTTACAGGTACAGAAAAAAGACGACAGGTACAGACCAAAGACAGCTTCTTTGGTCTTTCTGGGATACCTCCAGAAACTGAAAATAGTTTGTGCAAAACTATAATCTCTTCTACTTGCAAGGCTTCTGGCTAGACTGTACTGCACTTAAAAAAAAATCCTATAATTGTGCCTTAATTTTACTGCTGTCTTCTGTCCTGCACTATAGTAATTCAGCACAGCAGGATGAAATACACCACATACATCCCATAACAGGCAAAATTCCCTAAAGATGCAGCATTTAGTATGTATATAATGCAGGCAGAAGGTATCTGACCAACACTCACTGTGACTTTCCATGATGGCTCAGCAGAACATAGATTAATTTCCAACTACATTCCTCAGCAAGCAGGTATTCTTCACATTGAGGAGTAAAAAAGTAAGCTTTGAAACAGATTTTTTCTACGATTCAGAAACTGTAACTTATTATCAGCTTTGCAAGACAAGCCATGATGAAACTAGGATTTTACTTTCATCTTTTTCTTAGTGCAGTCAACATTGGGATGAAGAGGATGAAGCCTTTTTTCCCCATTTCTCTCTACCTCAAACAACTATAAAGGGTAATGGGTTCCAGCTGGGTAAGCAATCTATTATGTTAATTTGATCAGACCCTTTATTTTCTTTCTGTCAGCCCTTGGACAATTTTAATGATAAATTGAAGAAGTAGGCTTCTCCTGTCTTCTGCCATATCCCAGACCAAATGCCAATGACACTTAGGAGGCAATCTTCAATTCCAGTGCCAACAAGTCAGCAGCACTATTTTAGTTCACAGTAGCCTTTATTCTGGACTGGTTGGCTTTCATTCAGTTCTTTAGGTGCCCTGAGAAGCAACAGAATGAAAGTGAAGTGACTAATCTGCTTCCATGTCCTCACAGGTTTGCTTCTCAATAGCATAATGGAAAGAACCTGCTTACCCCAGCAAACTTGCTTTCTACAGAAGGTGTGAGCAGTGACAAAGCTGGATCTGTTCCCAACTGTCCCCTAGCATTCAGAAGGCATCTTATCAGGATTTTTAATGAAGTCTTAAATTCAGTTTAAGGCAGTACTTAGTAGGTAGTAAGTGCTCTTGCAAAAACCAATGCTGAGTGAAGAGGCAACATGCTTTGCCACCTCTGTAGCTGACAGGGAAAAGAACTAGTGTTGGTAACAACCAGACTGAACTGTATGTGCAGTATTTTATCTTTATTACAGGCTCACTACAGATTTTCTTATTCATTTGTTTGATTATTGCTACATACGTATGTGTTGAGCTAACATATGACTACCTGGAAAATGGTCATTATTATAGACTTAACGACACTCTGTGGAGCAGGAGCCTGTAAGAAAAGGCTCCACCATGGTTAATTCCTAAAACTGGGCTACTTGGTCCTAGATCTTACAGAGAAATAGGAAAGTAAAACATGTGATGTGTTTGCAATTCATTTGTAAACTGCTCCACTGTGTGACATGGTGCAATGATTCTAACTTCATGCCTGCAGCATTCTGTTTTGCAAGTTCTGTGTATCCAGAGCAAAAGGTCTTGCACTGCTAGAAGCAGAAGAAATTATAAACTTTTCCCATTCTCTTTACACCTCAAAGTTCGTGGTTTGTTTCCTTGAATTGTATTACTTAATTTCTGCAGTGCAAACATACAACAGGCAGGCACTGCACAACATAAAAATGTTGTGAATATACTAAAGTAAAGCAGAATTTAAATATGGGAATTGCATTCCACTATCCCACTACCAACTCATGAGTTTGGGTAGTATCTTGGTAATCAGTGCTTCAAACTTTTAATCTGTATTCCAATTCACACTAATGAACTGCACACTATAAAGTAACATTATCTAAAATTTAACTATCTCAAAAAGAGTAAGCCATTCTTTGTCTACAAGGTTTATTTTACATCTTTGTGCATCTAGGCTTTATAATGATGCAACACTGCTTTGAGCTCCCCAAATATGTACGTTATATCTTTAAAGAGAACAGTTATCATCTATCAAATGGAAGCTTTTATTTCAACTCAGAACTTAAAGGTATTTCAATAATGTAGGTCATGCACTGACAAATATTTTCTAGAAAGATCTGTTGAAAAGGGACAATTCTACTACAGCATGCGCTACAAAAATCAGAAAACTTCCATTATGATTTTGGTTAATTTTTGGGACAAGTACGAAAAGTATTACCACTGAACATGATTGTTCTAGATCTCCATGCATGTGCATATTGTCCCAAGAATTAGGACTACCTTTAGTTTCATTATTTCAACACAGCTGATAAAGCAGTTTTCTTCTAAAATGACCTGGAGCTACTTTAAAAAACAACATGGAAGCAGTCCCAAGAATTAGAACTATTTCCATGTTGTCTTAAAGATAGTTCCAGATTGTTTTAGAAGATAATGGCTTATCAACTTTGTTGAAATAATGAAACTAAAGATAATCAGTAGTGCAAATGCACTGATACATAAGCACATACGTTAATACACGTTTTCTATCATCCTGACTCCAAAAGAAGCAAGTGAACTTTTGCTGTGTCAGGTCAGTATCTCAGTGGAATGTCACAACACAATGCTAGCTCTTTTCCGCCAGAGTTGGCAGTTCACTTCTTCCGAGCACTTAAAGTTCCCAGACTAGCTTTTTACTTCCTTTTAACTGTATAAACATTTGAATCCTGCTTGACCTACCTTTTCAACACCAGAATCACAATTGCATTTATACAGCAGAACTGGTATACCTGCCTACGGACTCTGAGTGATATGACTAAGCGAAAAACTGTCTATGTAAGAAAGTTTACAGAAAAGTGGTAATTATTTTCTGAATATGGGAGACACAAAATATCCTTCCCACAGAATATGAGTGCTAGAAGGACCTTTTGACAAATTCATGTGAGCTACACTTAGACAGTGTGCATTTGAGAAGTCCCCAAGCCGTGCATCTGAATGTACACAAATGGGAGGAGGGCAGCTTTTTCTGAAGAGCAAGTTTCAATACTAAACTGCCGAACAAATAGTTTTTCTTGGCATACTCTATTTAGGAATTCTAAATACACCCATGCAATTTATTCAAAGATTATCCTGTTTGAGCATTTGCAGAAACTCAGTGCAGTCACATCTCAAAGCTTATATATTGTCACTTATGCATAAAACAAACACAAGTACCAAAGCTATTAAGCGGTGAGTAGTTTTGCTAATCTTTAACCACAAACACTAAAAATAGATGTTCATAGTTAAGAAGTCTGACAACTTTGAATTCTGGACACATGCTTTAAACTACTGATCTGTAGGCCTACATAGAGTAAAAAATTAAGACTTCTAACATAGGTATTAAAATCAGTAAAGAGCAGCATCTTTAAGATACGATCTTTTATGTGTCTTTTCACATTCTAAAGAACAGAATGGGGACTGAAGTCATAAAGTTTATAGTCAGTTTCAAGTATGGTCTTATTTGGCTGCAAGAAAAGACTCTGTAACTTTGACCTTGATGAATTAACCTGGGTTTGTTAAAAGCTGAATTAAAGAAACCTTTTTAAAATTACTTCCAAAGTTAATATTCATCTTAAACCTGACCCCTGAACAAAAATGTGCTTTAAAACTAGAAACTGACAGCTGATTTAGTAATAAAGTATCCAGACTTTTAAAAGTACCTGAAAATAGTATTCAGTGTTAATGTTAGCAGTAATCACCTAATAATTACCTACACATTTATCCTGAAATATCTCTGCTAACATCTAAACTAAAAGTCATTCTCATTTTAATGAGGACATACTACAATCATAAGCCTCTTGTTGAAACCATAACTAGTGTAAATGAGAAACTTAATACGAAAACCTACTGCAGCTACAATTTTACCTCTATAAAAAAGCAAGGAGGGAGGCTAAAAGTAGACACATGAAATTGCTTGGTTACTTTTCACGGTGTCATTAGTGGTAAAGATGAACTAAAGATGTCTGGTAGACATCTGTGAACGGTCAACCTGACAACAAAGTCTTTAAAGTTAAAATGACACAAGCTATGTAAGCTAACTAAATTGAGCCTAAAATGCACCAGGAACAGGTCCTGTGGGAAATATCTACTTTTCAGCTACATAAGCATTTAAAAACAAACAAAACATCCCAAAAGCATGTACTTTATCCGTACTGGAATACTTCAGCTCACGAATATATATTCGTAAACTGGAAACAACCAGACACATTATGGAGATGATTAAAGTCTTGGCAATCTTGACTTACAAGACAAATCTAGAAAATATGTATATTAGGAGTTTCAGTGAAATAACTAAAGGGACATTTAGAAATTTGAAGGAGAACTTATTCAAGTTTTGGGTTCCTCACACCCCTGCCCCACATCTACAAGTATCTATGCAGTCTAGAGTACTTAAGTGCAAATACATCAGCACATACAGTAAATGTACTTTTGGATGGATCTTAGGTGAGAACATACAAATTTAAACTCAGAGAACAACCATGCTTTGGCAGACAGAAGAAGGTCAGATATGTACGCAGTGTACACAGCACTGCTATACTATCGTGGCTGTTAAATACTTTGTTGAATTTTCCTAACTCTGATTTTGTATTGCATTAGTAGAATGAACTGTAGAACTGAAGCAAATTTAAATAATAGAAGAAAAGTCTTAGTTCAGATGAAGTCATAAAAGCATTTGTATGGTAAGCCCCACAAACTTCCCACCAATTGATTCCTCTGAACGGTTAATCTGTGCAGCTCCTAATACTATTTATTCAAAGGTTGTGATCCTGAAGTTAAAAGCATGGCAGTAGATTGCTTTCCCCAATTAGAGATATCCCCAGTATGGTCCTCAAACAAAAATATCTGATTTTATGTGTTATACGAATCAGTCCCAGGCAATTAATCTACTGCATTAAGAATTCTGAAATTGTTCTGTTCCAGCCTTGCCTTAGTGAAAATAAACTGCTAAAGCTTGGCTTATTAGATCAGTGTTTGGACAATTATACTACTCTGAAAACTAAGGAAACTTTGCATCTAGATAATCTCAATGCCTTCAAGTTTAACAGCAGCTGCCAAACACTCAGCACTTCTGAAGAAATGGGCCACACATTTAGGAGTCTAAACATGACATTAAGAATTCAACTTTAGCAACTTGCTCTTCACCTAATATTCATTGGCATGTGTGTCATCTAGATTAGCCATTTAAACTGTTAAGATGTATTAAATTGTACTAAAACTGTCATATTGATAATTTGAAATTCTCCAAATGTAAGTAACTGTAAGGCAGAAGAACATGACAGCAGCTTAAACTAAATATATAAAATTAGCATCTGTTGTGACATACAATCCTAAACCTCATTTTGTCTTTCAACTGATTTGCTTTCTTTGAAAATTTGAGCACACTTCAAAAATAAACCAAAAGAGAAAAATCTGCATTTGTGCAAGATGCTACCTTACCAAACAAATCCCCAGCTGGAGAGCTATATTCAAACACAGAATAAGAACATTCAGGTTTTCGGACATTACACATATTGTTTGTTTGAACAAACAGGAAGGACAAATCAAGGTGAAAACCACCCAAACATGCAGTATATTTCCTTAATTAAGAGTCACAGAATTAAATTCATATTCACAGAAGGCAGAGTTTCACCAGAATGAAAATAGTTGAACACTTATGTGTATTATTAAACTTTAACAGGTTTTAGTAAGATTATCTGCAAGACAGTAAGAAAAATTAAGCTTGCAATCAAAGCAGTGTTAGCAGATACTGCAATTCTAAAAAAAAAAAAGAACTAAAAATTTCGAAATAGTTAATTATTTTCCTCATCCAAGGAATGTAAATCAAAAAAATTGATATACAAAACACTGATCTCTGTCCTTGCATTTTGGCCACAGAAATGCCTGAAGCATGTTTTTTGGGAAAAACACCCGTATCAGGGGTTAGAAGTGTATTTTCAATTTTGTACCCTATATTCAGGGGTTTTTTTGTACTTTAGGTCAGGGAATAAGAGAGAATATTCATATTATCTGGCTTCTTGAAATGCAATATAAGTGCCTAAACTGGAATCCCAGGGGCTGTGTAAGGTCAGTGGTGCCAGGTATGTTCTTTCAGAGAATTAGATTATCTAAATAAGGAGCCTAGATTCTCTCTAAGGAGAGAGAAATAGGCCCCTCAATTAAATGCTTAAGTTGTACAGTGTCAATACTTGCCAAGATTTCGAATTGTTCCTTTAATGATTCCAATATAAGGCAACAACCCTTCCCTATATGAAATACTTATAAAGGTAGGAATGGTATGGCTGCAATTTAGACATAATTTCATTTATGTCTATGAAAGAATTTTTATTTGATGTGGTTTGTATTATCTTAAAAACCTGAGAAAGACAAAAAAGCTTCTTACAAGCAAGGCACATTAGAAAAACTTGGCTATAGGTTTAATTTTCACACATTTGAATCAGTGTTGCCATGATGTTTAAATACTTTTACTTAAAACTAAAACAAACTGTTGAACTTTTCAAAAACCGTAAGAGATGTCCTTCATAACTTCTGTAAGCAAAAGCATCTTTGCTGCAACTAATGTGTCCATTGTGAATTCAACTTCACATGGGGTATGTTTCAGTTTCAACTAGGAAGTATAGAAAATCTGCTTTCATTCCTATAAGTAGTAGACATAATAGTTTATTGAGTTATCAGTAATGACATTCATTGCCACTGGTATGTTAGTTTAATGTCAAGAAACATTTTTTCATCAGAATTGATGTCATTTCTATACTGGGAACTACCCATCAATGCAAATACCAAAGAATAAAGTTTGATGGAAGTGCAAAGTTTCAAATTTGCATACAATTCCTCTGTGGTTTATCTCGTTTGCATGAGGTACATGTTTTTTAAAAAAATGGATGAGCAGCTGACATGCTGAATGCTACCTGGACTTAGCAAAAATATACAGCATTTTTAAAAAATGCTTAGCTGAACATTAATGACCTACACAAAGTTAGTCCCTGAGAGGACTGGCTTTTCTAAGCTGTTTTTAATTGCTAAATTTGAGCTAGCTGAAGTTTGGAGAAGAGGTGCTTTGTCCCCTGCTCCACAAAATTATTACTGCAGCTAACCCAATGAAAAAAGTATTCTCCAAAACTGTGAAAGATGCAGTATATATTCAACATGCATGTTAAGATGTGTTTGCTCTGCAGAACCCTGGAAGAAACAGGTAACTTCTACACACACATAAATGGTTTTGTGCTAGACTTTCCAAATACCACAAAATCTAATTAGTACTTTTTTAGTATTTTCTGAAATTGCTACTGCATCTTTAAGAATCCTCAATCCAAATACCACAGCCTTTTATGGAAGGTGACAAGCACAGTACAAATCAGCAAGATGGGTGTCTGACAGCATTGCAATTGCCAACATGAGTCCTGAGGAAAAGAAGCACGAGCTCCAAGCTCTATTTAACTTTTTCATTATGACTTGCAAAATGTAACAGTCATCACAAGGAATTAATCATATAACAATAGTGTACTAAATGAAAAATAAGAACACGATTTCAGTGTAGCAAAGTAATTTATGGAAACATCTAATGTTTACACAATAGCAATAGATAACACTGCAACCCTTCAAAGAGGATTATTTTTACTGTGTTCTACAACTATGACTTTATACGTGTCAGGGAGATTTAAGCATAGACAGATCTACAGCATAAATATAGCCAAACAGGCCTATTTAATGGGTGGGTCTGGTGCTCATAGGTATGACCAACAACAATTAAGTGTGCCCAACTTCTCACTTTGGCATGATCCCTTAAAGAAAATCCCCCAAACCCTAAACAGAAACATTAAGGTATTACAAAGTTAAATTGCAAGGATTTCTTTTCTACCCTTCCTACCCTACAGAAATTATTTAGATTATAGCCTGAATGCACAAGACACTTGTTTAGACATAAAATGAGTTCATCTGTATTAGACAACCACTGTAGAAGCTTCTGAAAGTTCAAAGTAATGGTCATATGGACTTGTAAGGCATATTGGATGAGCAAATATATTCACAACTTGTACTTAGCTGCATGTGAATTCCAGTGTATATATCACGGCAATTTCAACTACGATGGCATTAATATTTTTAAATCTGCTCCTTAGGCTAACATCGTTGAGAGAGATTTCAGTGTTTACTTTCTACTGTTCTTGGAGCCCTACACTGCAAAGTATTACCCACCTTTAATCTGTTTCCCTTAATAGAACATAATAACTGAAGAATACTGCATTTTTTCCCACCATCTTTCTACCCACACAAAAGATTATCCAACTATGATATTCTAGCTAGCAATGCTACTTAATGGAACTGGTCTTCACAGTATGGGCAAATCCTCTTAAGTTTTCAGGTTCAAATGTGTACATTTGGAGCAGGACTTCACCATGTCCAAAAGTCACGTTAACTGCAAAAACGCTGCAAGTATCAGAGCTCACCTGGATAGAGTCAGGACCAAATGGAACTCCATCAGAAAAATGGAGGTGAGAAATTTCCCACTCTAGTGGGAAGTCTGGTCCCAATGAGCACCCTTTTGCCACTACTTCAGCTACATAAGGATTAGATTGCTGTTTATGCAAATACAGCTCAAATGTAGTC
This sequence comes from Atrichornis clamosus, assembly GCA_013400975.1. Classification (NCBI taxonomy): domain Eukaryota; kingdom Metazoa; phylum Chordata; class Aves; order Passeriformes; family Menuridae; genus Atrichornis; species Atrichornis clamosus. The sequence goes on from WBMZ01015090.1 coordinate 87,430, forward strand.
ACAACTATGACAAATGAAAGGCCTCCACGAACAAGGAACGACTAAATTAATATAGGTATGAATGTGAGAAGTAATATTCTACCAAGGGGTTACTGAGGCTGGAGTTAAGTGACTTACTTAAAGTCACATAAGATGTCACTGGCAAAATTCAGGAGGTGAATCCAGATCTTTAGTTCTAAGACACATCCTCCTGTTTAACTCTTCTAAATCAGGGCTTCCAGACAAAACAGAACATAAAGGGTGCTAAAAGATGGAGGAAAAAGATCTAACACACAAATGTCAGCCTAGAACACCAGTAAAAGACAAACATGACAAAGACTCAAGAGTCATCTACAGAAGTAACAAAACCTATGTACAGGGACAAGCAAACAAAAAAAAAAAAATCCTGAGGTTTAAAAGGATTTAAAGTAATATGAACATTACCACAGACAGAAAATACTTGCTGGATTAAACATACTATGTTTTATTGCTTCATCAATGCCTACAGTTTCTATCTTTCTCGACAATCAATATTCTTATTTAACTGTGAGAATCATGTATTGCTGAACACACTGAAAATGTGGGGATTAATTGCAATTTAAGACTAAAAATAATAAAGAAACACACAATTTTCAAACCAAGTACCAGGGTTGCAACCACGGATTAATTCTCATTTAAAATGAATGAAGTAAAAATGCAAGGCAAGACTATGAACACACCAGGTACATACCATCCTTACCTGCAAAGGAAGGAGAGTATTACTGTTGGTGTCAGTTCGGAAAACATTATCTTCAATCCACGATTTTGGTGTCAGTGATGGAGTAGAGCGAGTAAATTTAGGAGGAGCTATGACATTACCAGAAAAGGGTTTCTTCAAAGGAGAAATCTGGTTCATAGTTCCTGGAATTCCCATGTTTCCAGTTCTACGATGGTCTCTGCCATGCATTCCTCCCCAGGATATATTTCCTGTGCTCCAGCCGCTGCTCTGATTGCTCCAGGGTGACTGCTTCAGAAGAGGCTAAAAAAGAAAGATTAATTTATATTATTTTAAAAATACTTGAAATGTTTTTCTACTTTAAAAGACATACAAAAAAACCAAACCCCAAAACAACCAACCACCAAGCAAGCAATGCAGAAATTTCAATAAATTACTCTCTCCTGTAAATTAGTTAGTGAGGCAAGGAAGAAAACAGTTTCATAAAAAAAAAAAAAGTTATTCCTACTCCCTCATACGCCCCCCCAATAAACACCGCAAGACTTGTGCAAACAGTTTTGATTGTCATTTTAGAAACCGGCAGCATTCTTTAAAGTTATGCAGAAGAAAAATTCCAGGATGTAAAACCATGTTACAAAAAACCCTGAGACCAGTTTATCATACATTACTTGGTATTGTATAGCAAGATCTCTGCAAAAATAACACAAGAATTTCAAAGAGCTCAATTAAAAAATTATTATTAAAACAGTATTTCTATTTCTACTACTAATAACAGGAAGTAGTAGTATTTTGCTACAATGAGTAGAAATTTAAAAATTAAAATTCAAATGGTAGTTTTAATTCCCCTCACCCAGTATTTTAAATATCATTGTCTCAGTATTACCATGTAAGAGCAAAAAAGACTGCTGTCTACTGTACAGAGAATCTGTTTGAAGGAGTTATCTTAACATTTCCACATTAAAATACATTATTCTGAAGCCACTACTCAAATATTTCTGGAGTAATGAATCTGTGGGATTCTGCAGGGTGTACTCTGGAATTTTTTTTGAGGATTTTTTTTCTCCCTATCTGGATAGGGTGTATCTTACACCTACCTAGATGCACTTATATCTAATAAGTGCACAATATTTTTCAATATGAAAATGGAAGCAGGATTTAGGAGGAAGAATTTTACAGGATTAAGCTTTTATTCCTAAGACACCACTTGTGCTAAGAAGTGACCTATAGTGGTTGTCATACTACCAAGAGGTGGACCCACTGAGCCTGACTGACAGTGAAGAACTGTGTTTATCTTTAGTATTCTCAAATCTGACTGTTCTTGGAAATGTTTTTTCTCAAACACAGAAATGGAGCGGGGGTGTGTGCGACAATTCTAAATTCAATTCAGTTTAGTGAAAACACAATACTTTTATCCCCAAGCTTAACTGCAAGGAACCCTCAACGTGCAATTCTAATGACTTAAAAATTTAAAACATGTCAATACGTTATGTATTAAGTAAAACAGAACTTTCTAAAGACAGAAACAAAAAATTGTAACGACATCCCCACCACTCTCACCCCCAGAAAACAAACCAAAAAACCACTAAAGCCATGCTTGGTCAAGTAATCAAGAAAACATCCCATTCTATATAATTACAGATAATTATGTTGTAAAACTTGAATACTTGCGTTGGAATTTTGGGAGAGGCAGGCACTCTATTGTGAAACAAACCTTAAGAGATAATGCCAAACGTTAACAAGCCTCTAATATTGCTAGCTATGCTGTCATGGCACTGTTTAAATATGCCTACAACTTCTGAGTGAGAGAAAATTCCTGTACACCTCATTGTTGGAGAATTGCTTTGGAATTTGTTTGAAGAGCGTTATTATAGATATTAAGGACAACTAGTTCCTAATCATAATACACCCAAAATCAGTTCTTGAACAGGCACACTTAATGTGGTATTCCAGTTCTGGTAAAAATGGATCTCCACCGATTAAAACTGATAGGATTTAATACCAGAATTAAAAAAAAAAAAAAATGAGGCCTATATAATTTCAGCTTTTCATAACTGAGCAAATGATCAGAATAAGACGCGTTTATAATCCAACAGCTGGTAATATTAACATGGATTTGCTCGTCTCCGATTTCTTGTAATATTTTGTTCCAGGAAGAAATGCAAAGTTCCAGTTTAACATGAGATCGTTACGTCCCTTGATCAAAATCGGATTAAAATCGGTCACAGAACTAAAGTAACTTGAAACACTGCGCCGGTCCTCGTACAGACATTCATGCAATGTCAGCCAAAACCCCTGAAAAGCCAGCACGGTGTCAGCTTTCGCCTTTGAACCTCCTCTCGGCGACCTGTGCCGTCCACCCGAGCTCGGCCGAGGGCCGGTCCGAGGCTGGGGCAGGGGCTGCCTGGGGGGGCCGGCGCCGGCCGGAGCTGTCAGGCTCATTGTTCCGGGGACACCTCGCCAGCCGCGGGCGACTGCGGGGGTACAAGGGGGACGTTTACACGGCGAAACTCCGTGATACCAACAGGAGCGTTTGCGCTTTTTTTTTAAGAGCAAACCCGCTCTTCTCCTCCCGTAAAAAACCCGGCGTCCCTCGGTAGCCGACGGCGCACTGAGAAAGGCCAGAAGAGCCACCTCGGCACCTGCCACCCGGAACGGGTGGGGAAAGCGGCCGGGCGCGGGATGGCCCCTGCCCGCAGACCCCTCCGGCCCGACCCCTCCGGCCGCCCGGCCCCGCACCGGGCGGGGGGCGCAGGTGCCCTCCCTCCCGCCGGGCC
>WBMZ01015092.1:0-62684 GCA_013400975.1 Atrichornis clamosus
CCTGGCGCGGACCGCCCGGCCCCACCGGCGGAGGAGCAGTGGGAGCGCGGCCCGGGCGACTCGGCCGCGGGCGGTTCTGGCGGCCCGAGTGCCGCGCCCTTCCCCGGCTCCATGTCGGCGTGGCTCGGCCGGGCGGCGCTGCTGCTGGGGCGGCCGGGGGGCCCCACCGCCGTTCCCTCGTCCTGCTTGGGCTCGCTGCGGGGCCCGCGGTGCTGCTGCCGCCGCCGCCTTGGAACCCTGCGGGGCGGCGCCGAGGGGCTGCTCCTCCCGCGGGGGTCGCGGGCGCTCGGCACCCACCCCAAGAAGGAGCCGATGGAGGCGCTGAACACGGCGCAGGGGGCCCGCGACTTCATCTACAGCCTGCACTCCACCGAGCGGAGCTGCCTGCTGCGAGAGCTGCACCGCTTCGAGTCCATCGCCATCGCCCAAGGTGAGCCGCGACCCGCCCCGAGCCCGGCAGAGGGTGGGAGGGCTGAGCCGGAGCTTGGGCTGAGCCTCCGAAGTTTGAGGGTCTTCCCGCCCTCGCCCAAGCGACTCCTTCGGGCGAGTAGGAAACTCGAGCAGGACAAAGCATCGAGAGGCTCTCGCCCCTGTGTGTTTAGAGTAATCGGGTGTAAATGAGGCAGACGACCTGAAATTTAGTTTCCAGAAGCATCAGCAGCACCTTCAGAACTTGAATCGACCCAGTGTGCCAAATCCTCGGTGGGTATGTCATCTCACCTGGTGTTTCAGAGAGCCACGGGTGGCCATTTTTCGGAATGGGAGTAGGAAAGTGTGTCTCATGAAATCCTGCTGACACCAGGGCAACAGTAAATTGATTTCAAACCTCTTAAGAGACGCCGGGCTGCCGCTCCTCTGGAAGCTCATTCATGAGTTACACTTCCCAGCACGGAGAGCTGCCGGCTTTGCTTCTTGGAAGGATTCGTTCTCGCTCGGGAAGGTGTGTGTGTGCTGGGCAGGTTTATAGATGTATCTCTGAATACAGTGCTATGCAACGCCAATTAAAGTAATTCACAGTGCTTTTTCTCGTCTGATCCAACTGTTCTTGCCAACTTGATACTGTGTTCCTTAAACCAATCAAAACCTGACAAAACCAAATCCTCTTAATTACAACCACCTTTCTAGTTCTGATCCTTAGCTGTAATTTACAATCCCTATTGCAGTGAAGATGATAGCGGGTACTTAAGAGATCAGTGTGCATTTGATCTAGGCCTCTGTGACTTTGATAGTAGTGTGCCCTTGGAAAGGGCATTTCTGTGCCTTGTGGCTTCTTCTCTGTTGATGTCTGGAAAAATTCTTTGGTGGGCAGAGATGAGGTCTGGAGGTCAGCTGTAAAAATGCTGCTTTTGTGAAGAGACAGAACCCTTTCAGGTATCTCTTTGGTTTTGTTTGTAGCACACTTGCATATAAACACTAGTGTGTCTAGTCAGAGTCAGAGTAGTTCACTTAAACGGTTCATTTTGGGAGCAGCGCTTCTGTTTTGCAGAGAGTGAATCGCTTGTGTTTGTTTTACAACATAGAAGGTTAGTATGCTTTGAGCTGTAAGTTGTCGCTAACTTTTGAATACTAACAACTAATACTCTTCCCAGGTAAATCCTTCTCAGCTTCCGAAGGGTTCTTGCCCTGAGGTTTTTTGTTTCTGTCTCATCGGTTATTGCTCAAGAGAAACGGGGAGGAAGCTGTGTACCTGGAGGATTGTGTGGTGGATATGAAAATTAGACTTTAAAATACATTTCAATGTCTCAAGGTTTATACAGAGATAAATCAACAGATGGTCCTATTTAATATCTTGTTGCTCAGATGCTGTTAGTTATAATATGAAAGTCTATTCTGTAAAATACTATGACTTTCTAATGATTCAGGATTTAGAAGCAAAGTAACAAAAGCATTAGTTTGCGTTTAGATGCATTACTGTATGGGGTCTTATTAGTAAGTTGCAAATTTATTGCACAAATGGAAATTGCAATTCACTTGTGCCTGAAACTCTAAGCATTAATCTTGCTGGAGAGATTGTTTCAGCAAAATCTCAGTTGCGGGCTTAGTAGTCTCACTGGTAAGGGCTGTATTAAGTGTTGCAATGCCATCAAACCTTGTCCTTGGAGTCAGATTCTTGATCTGCCCATCCCGTAGCTTGATAAGACTTTTTTTGTAGATACCCTTTTCCTTTAGCCATCTCTGTTTATGGGGTATTTTTACCAGACTGCAGCATGATAACAGCTGTCAGCTTTTATGTATAAGAAATTCTGTTTCTTCATGTGGTGTGAAAAAAGAAAAATCATTACCAAAAAGGGCTTCTAGTAAGCCAGTTAAATAGAAATTGGAGAAAAAACCCTATCTTGAACCTATTGCCCATAGCTGTTTTCTGTAGAGGAGTGATACTGAAAGAGTTCAGATTTTGTGTGAAGAAAGGCAGTGAATGTAGAGCCAGGCTCTTGAGGGGTGTTGGATATGTGTCATCACTCTCAACACTATGGAGTGCCACAAGAAGGCAAAGTGGATAGATGGGCTGTACTGGAAAGACAATTAGAGACTTTCTGAGCTAGGTGTTTGTATTTTGTACTTAAAATGCTTTATTATGTTTAGAAAATATTTTGTGTGATTGCTCTTTCCTGCTGTTGAAATGGTGACTGTGTAGCAATGACTAAATAGGTATTCAGGTTGTGTGTGAGTAGCAGGTGAGGGGAGAGATATTTGTGCTTTGCTTTCTAAGTTCTTTCTCCGATTGACTAGCGTCACTTGATTTTTACAATTCATGAGTTCAGTCAAGACAAAATGGTTTTAGAGATGCTGGGTTTCTTACCAATCTTCTCATTCGTTGGCAGCATGCTGTAGCTCCCAGTAGCTGATTCTTTAGCTGAGGTTTCTAGTTGTACCTTTGTATTGATTTCCAATGAAAGTGATCCAAATGCAGCCTTCAAATTCTCTTCTTTACCTCCTAAGTAAATCCCCATGTCCTGTTTGAGTCTGAAAAATCAGTCTCTCCTCGATCATGAAATGCCGATGCAGTTTTGCCACTGTGTTTAAGCTTGTTTTGTGCCTGTGATCTTTTCATAATTCTTTATGGAAAGGGAGGTCTTAATCCGTACCCTTCTTAACACAGTCCTTATTGGGTTAAGTTTTGACCTTCTTCCTTCACTACCTCTTCTGTGCCCTAACAGACCCCATATCAGCTAGGGGAAGCTGTCAGCAATATGGGGAGACCTGGGCACATCAAGAACCAAATGGGGCAAGTTCCTCAGCCCATTCCCAGGCCTACCACCAGAAGGATGCAGTTCCATCAACTAATTGCCCTAGCGCGAAATATGACAGGACACACTATCTGTGGCCTCCGCTAATGGCAGAGGCTGCGGGGAAACCCAACCTTTGCTGCGGCTGCTACGCTGAAGGACAGTCCTCAGGTAGGTGAGTTGTAGCTGTTACCTGTAAGTTAGGTGAGTCTCTGAAGCGTTTTTGAAACTTAAAACATCTGTTTGCACTGTAGTCACAAAAACTGTAGGTGGGGAGAGGTTTGTGAATACATTCCTGCCATCACCTTGTCACCTGCCTTACCTAGACGTTTATGGAGCTTCCAGATGTGGGGCACAGGCAGTCGGTTAAGCAGTGTAGCTTATGAATAAACACGGACTGAAATCATGCTGTTTGTTTTAGTGCTTCAGTAGATAGAGCTCTATCTGTGAGCGTGTGATGGCTGAGAGCTGAAAGCCTGAGCTTAAATTAATAGATGCGTTTTGCGTAGTAGAAGCTGGGGAGAAAACTGTGAAACTGAATCTTGATAGAATAGTTTTCAGAAAAGGCTTTGAAAACTGTTCCGATTTAGACTGTAATCTGTATCTTACTATCCTAAAATTTAATCTTAAAACATCAATGAGCTCTTCTTTATGAAGACAGCTGCAAATCCTCACCTGGATTTAGTTTTCCTTATGCATAAGTTGCATAAGTCTTTTTTTTTTTTTTTTTTTTCCCTCCTTTTGCATCTTGGAAAGGTGAATAAGGTCTCACAATTTCCCGGGAAGAGCTTTGAAACAAAGTTTCTAAATTTTAACTTGTGTTACTTGTAAGCATGTCAGCCACACCCAGCCACACTAGATGGAGGTGATACCTGTGGGCTTTAATGCAAATAATTTGTATATTTCTGTTTCATAGTTACAGGAACACTGAAGTAGCAAGTTCATTTTAAATGTAATAGTCCTGCCTTCCTGTTTGTCGAAGTGATGCCCCAGAACCGAGGCATAGATTTTTTTGGCTTCAGGCAGTCAAATCTTCCTTTCTGTTGTTTCTTTCTTGCACAGTGGAGATGAAAGTGTAAAATCTTTCAGGCAATATGGATAATTATTTAGTGCTTCTGACATTCTGTAGCAATATTCCATTGACAAGAGTGGTACTAGGAAGAAGATGTAAGTTTTTTCTTAAGGAGCATATATTTGTATTTTCTACCTTTAGTCTCCAGTGTATGATATGAGATGATTTATGAAAGCTGCACTTGTAAGCAGTATGGCAAGCCTGGTAATGAGGAGGAAAAATACTAAAGGGTTTGACTTCGTTGGGTAAGAAATACTAAACTTGGCCTGTTTGCTCTGTTTTTGTTGCTTCCTAGGGTACTATTGGTCTTCTATGTGCTGCTTTACAATATTCTTGAGCCCAGATATAACCGATTTTTATTAATAATACTAACACAGTGATTGTCTAGGGCCTCTAAGAAATCTCAGGTCTTGATAGAGAATCCATTATTTTCCCATCTTTTGTTGCAAAGATGGGAAAACAATTCCTGTTTTCCTATCTTTGTGTACATATACATAAATTACATATACTATATGTACATATGTATATAATAGATAAAATAGATGAGTTTAGTATATTATGTATGTACATTGAACACAATTCCTTGAAAGCACCCAGTTGCATTTTATATTTTTAATGGGAGACTTTTGTGATGTGATAACTAAATAAAAGGTCTTTTGAAGTGGAATTTCTTCTTTCTCTGCCTGTTGGGGTTGTGTATTGACTGGAAAACATACAAAAACACTGTAGTAATGCAGTCTTGACAGCTAATTTTGTCATTTAATTTGCAGGTCTTAGAGAATGTAGTCTCTCGCTAGATTCTCTTTGAAGGCACTGGTATGTCATACCATACATAATAATCTGACCAAACTGGCACATTCTGATAGAAAACTGTTCATAACTTCAAGTTAGTGCATCTTGTCCTTGTTAAAAAAATCCCCAAAAACTATACAGGTAAAGGCGTCCACCTCCATGCATTCAGTCAGGCTCACAGCTGGTGCAGGATCTCCGAGTGAATTTGCAGAATTTTAGCCATTGTTGGGGGAAATCTTACTTTGGTGTCAGAAAAAACCTCTATGGCTTATGTTCTGGTGTGAAATTTATGAGCTCCCCAGTTTACTGAAATAGCTTAGGGAATGTTTGAGCCTATGTGTCTCTACTTTCATAGCTTTACAAAGGAAAGGTAATTCAAAAGACTGCAAATGTCATGAAAGACAAATGGATTTCACTGAGGTTTTTTGACACTCCAAACATAATCTCCTGTGAAAAAGATTCCCTTTGTTGCATGAGTCGATGCTTCTTGCTAATATGAACAAACTGATTCTTCTGCCATGGTGGTTTAGAACCACTCACATTTTAGGACCTCTTTTTGTTAGAACTGAATCTGTGTTAACACAACAAAGCATAATTCAGTCCTTCTGGAAGTACTTGTCTTGTTTGAGGAGTGATTTCACAGTGCAAGTGTGAGGTTTGTGGTGAGGACTGCCCAGTCCACTGAGCTGGGAGAAGAAGCACTGTTCTTGCTATTGTGCTTTGACAGGTACCATGGTCCCTGGTGGGGACAGTTCTCTCTCCCTCTCTCCTTTACAGACCCAACATATGCAGGTGAACTCTACGCTGTGTGTGGAGGATCATCTACCTCTCTCTCCTTTGCTGTGGCCTAGGTCAATACATTTTTTTAACTCTACTATTTGATTCCTATTCTAGGAAAAGGTCTTCTGGCAGGCTGCTGGTAAGTGTCTAACTCTCAAGTTTGAAGTGACCTGTCAAGCTGGTTAAATGAAAAGCTCTTGCCAGCCTGCCTGTGTGAGTCCCTTTATGTTCTTAGAGCATTGCAGCATACACCAGAACTATTGCCAATCTCACTGCTGAGTTAAAAATACTAGGTGGTGAAAAGAATATCATGTTTCAGATGGAAAGGTGTGCTGCTTTTTGCTTTTGGAACTTTTTTTTTTAATATACTCCCCACCTTCTGCCCCAGGTCATGGAGCCCTCTCATGAAGTACAGAGAAGGAAAAGTGCTACATAGGCTACACTGATCATTTTGATTAATGTCTGAACCTCATGAATCAGAATCATAGAATATCCTGAGTTTAAAGGGACCCACAAGATTCATCGAGTCCAACTCCTGGCCCTCCACAGGACACGCCAGAGAATCACACCATGTGCCTGAGAGTGTTGTCCAAATGCTTCTTGAACTCTGGGAGGCTGGGTACCATGACCACTTCCATGGGGAGCCTATTCCAAGGCCTGGCCATCCTCTGGGTGTAGAACCTATTACTAATATCCAACCTCAATTTGCCCTGACACAAACTCAGGCCGTTCCCTTGGGGCCTGTCACTGGTCACCACAGAGAAGGGATAGAACAGATCAGTGTCTGCCCTTCCTTTTCCCTTCGTGAGGAAGCCGCAGACTGCAATGAGGTCTCCCCTTAGTCTCCTCTTCAGGCTGAAGAAGTTTGGGTTCTTCAGCCTGGAGAAGAGAAGGCTCTGGGGATACCTTATAGCATATTCCAGTACATCGGAGGGTTTACAAGTGCACTGGAGAGGGACTTTTCACAAGGACAAATAGTAATAGGACAAGGGGGAATGGCTTTGAACTGAAGGAGGGCAGGTTTAGATTAGCTATTAAGTAGAAATTCTTTGCTGTGAGTATGGTGAGACACTGGCACAAGTTGCCCAGAGAAGTTGTGAGTGCCCCTTTCCTGCAAGTGTACAAGGCGAGGTTGGATGGGGCTTTGAGAAACCTGATCTAGTGGAAGGTGTCCCATGTGGTAGGAAGTAGAGGATCGTTAAGATCCCTTTGAACCCAAACTATTCTGTAATTTAAGAGCTGATGTTTAATGTCATAAACAAGAAAATTGGTGCATAGTCACTCACGGAAAAACTATTCTGAGACTGCTCTCTGAAAATGTGAGATGTAACTGTTTACAGTTACACCTGCAGCAAGGTACTGTTTGCTTAAGTTCATGTTTTGATATTGTTGTTTGGTTTGCTTCCATATTCTGAAATTTAACTTGCTCATGTAACTTAAAACAGGTTCTAGTCTGAGTTCTCTGCTTAAATACAAAACTTTGTCTTAGGTTTTTGCAGAGAAAACCTTGCAAACATTCAAGTGGAATTGGTGTGAAACCTACAGAAATTCAGTCTTAATATTTATAAAGGATCTTTCCTTGCTGGCAGATACTCCAGCATTGATTGGAAGGTTTAAAATAATGACTTATTGCTGTTTTGCTTTTGAAAACTCACTGTAGCATGCAGGTATCCTAAACCACTGGTACCACGTGAGAAGCCAGCGGAAGAGGTATTCTCACCAGAGACAGCCAGTGCTTTTGGTACAGTAAAAAAAACCCAAACAAAAAAGTGTGTTTGCTGAGATGTGCATTGCATAAGGCCAGCAGGCTGCTGGTTTGACAGACTTCCCGCATGCTTGTGTTGATGCATTTGGCATGTATTGCTGCAAGAAATAAAAGTACACAGTTTTTGTTCATATTCATGTAAAGACTTCAGTCTCAAGAATTTCAGTGATCCATATCTTCAGATACATTCTCTTAATTTGACCAAGGTGTTTCAAGTATGGGTCTTGTGGAAACTTCTGCAGTTTACCATAGTTTCTAGTTAATACTTGACCAAAGATTTCAGACTATGAATAAACTTCATTTATTTGAAGCATCTCAGTGTCAGCTGCCTTATGCTTTTTCCTCAGAAAGTGATGTGCATTAAATGGCATGGTCCAAATATAATGCAGAAATAATACTATTATTAAAAAATATTATTTAGTTAGCTACCTCTGCCCTTTCCTGCAAAACATAAAGTAAAAGATTGCACCAATTAAAATTTATCTTTTGCATGTTTAAGCATGTGATGAATACCAAATAGGTGTCACGCACAAATATCTTTTAAATCACAAATCAGAAAAAAACTATCTGAACCTTGAGCCATTGTTTTTCAACTGTGTTTTTTGTGAGACAATAGATTTTATAGCTAAAGGGAAAATCTGTCTCCCAATAACTGTCTTGTCTGGTGCTAAGTCTGCCTTTGATTTAGGTCTTTTTAGGTAAGATCACTTGAAATGCAGCTTTTACTTACAGTGCAACTTAAACCTTTGAAAGTGATAGATTCAAAACATTCAGATCTCCCTGTAACAGGCATGAATGAAATACATCATGTTTATTCTGTGAACACAGAGGTACTTCCAGTGTAAGCTCAATTAAAAGAGAAGGAAGTCTTCCAGTTTCTCTAAGAAAGAAATTATTTAAAGCTGACTCATTCAACTGAAAACTCTTAGCTTTAGTCAGCCTTATTTATTATTTAATCAATCCAAATATGAAACTACAGAGGCATCTGGTGTCTCCAGAAGAAAATCTTTTCTAAAAACAAGAATGGAAAAATGAGATAAGTATATCATGCAAGTAGAGTACTTAAAGAGGCTGTCTTGGGTGTGGTGATGTTTATTTTTTTATAAAAACAGCTCATATTGGGGAAAGTTGGACATGAATATGTGAGCTACCTTGTGCCCCTCTCCTACCTTCTTTATCCTTAAATTAGCAAGATGATATTTCAAATATCTGAAAGCATGCTTTCTTGTTTCTGTTTTGTTGCTGTGTGTGAGAACTTCCTTTAACATTGGAACTTTTGGAATGTGACTAACCCATGCCTGAAACACATGCTTCCTCTGAAACGTGGGGAGCATTTTAAGGCAAAGCCCAAAAAATAGTGTTTTCAACTCAGCAGAGTGCATGTTTCGTGCAAAACTATGGGATGTAAAACTATGGCTGTTTTTTCCAGTGTTCATTTACTTTGGATTCTTGGATATTTATATGTTACTTGTTAATAAAATATCCACTCTAGCAGCCATAATACATATGGATTCTTGCAACACTTTTTTCCTGCGTCAGTTGCCAGTTTCCATTTGTATGTGATGGGCTTATCATGTTCATTCCTTTTTGGGTATCTTTTGAGTTTTTATTAAATTTTATTTAGACAAACTGAGATACTTTTGGCAAATTCCAACAGGTCTTTTTTTTTTTTAACTCACATGTTTTTCCTTAGATAATAAAAAGGGCACATAGGAACATATTTAAGACTATGTATTTTGGGATGGTTCATATTCTGTACCAACTTTCCTATTGGCTTAAAGCAGTCATAAGAAGCAGGTGGTTTGCTTTATTCACTTCTACTGCTTATATCTAGGGATAAAACCTTTCCTCAATGCTCTTAAATGCTTAATGGTTTTTAGGCATTTCCAGAATTAAAACATGCCTTACTGTTTGGCGGTGATCCTGGTGAAAGGCACGTGCATGACCTGGGGGAAGGACACAGCTTTGAAAAATCTTTTTAATTTCAGGAGGAATGGAAAAGTTTGCGATAAAAAGGCTTCTACAGTGAGACCAGCTTCAACTTAGAGGAGCTAGATACAGTGTTGACAGTGACCCAGGCTTTGGTTCTCAAAGCTCACTTCTTGGAGATAGTTCTGGAACCTGTTGTCTGGGCACCAGCACCTCTATCAAAACTTTCTGAGAAGCCTTGAGGCAGGGTTAGGAGGAGACACAGTACATGATACGTGATTCTTGTCCCTGCCATGGACAGAGACTCGTGCTTTGCGCTGTTGTTGTATATAAAGTTGAATTGCCACAAAGCTCCAGTCCAAATGCTTAGGGTAAACCCATAAGCAATTGTTGTGTTTTGACCTGCTACATTTTGCTTTTAGACATGGCCAGTTTCTGGTTATTGTGCTATTAAAGTAACTTTTTTTCTATGAATTTTAATTATTTGCACTTGATAGTGTTTTGCTTTGTGCACTGATCTATCCCTTACTGCTGGCCAACTTGCTGTAACTTACACTGAGAGTGTGAATCCTCGGTCTCCATGAGGATATTATCCCATCTTTCATAACAATCTCAGTTGGGAGAAATTGTGTCTTATTGGCTTTATTTGATTTTGTGGAAGACTGGAGAGAAATGTGCCTGGAACAAACCAATTTCTTTAGCCAGATGCTCTTTCAAATACTGTCAGCTTGTATTTTCAGGTTATAGATAACCTTTCGATCCAGTTGTTTCTTTGCTTCAGTTCTAACAGGCTGATTTTCACAAAGTTCAAGGAAAGATGTGAATTTACAAATGTAAAATGAACTGTTTCACTCAAGATTAACAGATATAAGAATTTCCAGCTAGATCCACAGCCATCTTGCCTAATAAATATTTTTGCCCTAAAGAAGAGATGAGAGAATGGCTTGAAATCCACACCTCCTTCCCCAATTTTCTTATTGCCTATTTATATTATTTTATGGAGTAAAGTAAATAAAATAAATAGATAGCTGCAAAAGTGACAGTACTGTTATAAATAATCATCCTGGTGACCTTTTCCTCTTGCAAATGTCAGACAGACTTCTGATTCAGTGTCACTCTTCCTGAACAGAAGAAATGTACCAAAGGTGCATTTGTAGTTGTGATAAATCACAAATGGCCCAGGTTGAAAATGACTGTTCTTAGTGGGAATTATATGTGACCTGTTTTTTACTCATTTATTGGATCTGGTTTATCAAAAAGACAGAAAAAGTCTTTGGATTTGTAAAGTTTTCACTGTTGGATTACATCTCAGGTTTGGATGCTAGGAAGCTATCATATCTGCCTATCATCCATAAAGATGAAAATCTTTATATCAGTTTTTGCAATTGCACACTAATATGGCTGAGTTTTACTGTGATTTATGTCTGACCCTGTGTTAAAAACTCGGGTGAAAAAAAAGAGCTCATTTTAATTACTTTTTCCCAGCCACGGAGGAAAACCATTCTCCTGTGTTTCCCACAGTGGTTAAGAGCAGGCCTGAAAGAGCTGTGGATGAGGTGATGTGTAGTAGATGTGACATGTCCATATGGGTGCTAATGCTGGCTTCTTCTGCGTTGTTGTGAAGAGTGTTCTGTTCTTCCCCCATCCCAAAAACCTCTGGCTGTGAAAGTCTCAATTCTGCTTCCCATGCTAGCACTGGTGTTCTTCTCTGGGCCTGGCTGTGTACCTGGCTGAGCACAAGTGCCAGAATAAAGGAGAAATCCCAAATACATGATCAGGAGGGAATTTAGGAAAAGGAGGAAAAGTATTGAATCGTCCCTTGAAGCAACAGCATGACTTTGGATCACTTCAAGGTGCAGTTTTGTATTTGACCTAAGGTTCTGTTTTTCCTGTTTTCTCTTGGGAAGTGCCTTGAGGATTTTTGTGCCTCAGGCGTGAGTCTGTTCTGGGACCTCTGTGTCCCTTACAGCACGCAGTGACTTGCACTAGTGAGCAATGCTGGTTTGATCTCCCAGGTTACCTTTGTAGTTTTGTCAACTACTTGCAATTATATTTTTTACCTCAAAGTTTGTCTTGTGACTAGGAAGAGAGCTGTCTCTGTTCTCCCTTCCTCTGGCTCTCTATTCAGGATTATTCATCCCAGTCTGAGTGGCTGCTCTCCACATCACACAGTATTTAGCTTCAGCACTGCAAAAGGCATCCTCAGCCTGAATCCATCCCCTTCCTTGCTGCTGGAAAAGGGGCTGTGTAAACATTGCACAGATTTTGGAGAAGCAGAGGGAGGAGAGAATGAGAGAGGATGTTGGAGGCACACGGTGTTCAGTCTCCATCACACAGCATGAAAAACTATAGGGGTGCAGATTTCATTAAGATCTCCAGTAAATAGTGGCATTGCAGGTATGTCATTGATGCAGGCAGTACACCAGTGCCACAGCGTACTTTCCACTGCCAAGGGGAGAAGTGTTAAATACATTATATTCCATATTTCCTCCCATGTAGAAAACAAAACAGGCTTATGTGTGCAGAAAGCTGATTCAGCTGTGGATTTGTCTTTGTAGTTTGCTAATTCTCAAGGTGATTAGCAGAACTGGAGGTTAAGGGTGTAATTTCAGCTCTCAGAAGCGTCTGCTGCCTGCTTACAGTGAAGCTATGAGAAAAGAACAGGTTAAAAAATCCCCTAGCACTGGAAAAGGGAAAATGTGTAAAATTGAAAACCAAAAACTGTCCTAAGTTGCCGAACTGTCCTTCATAAACTGGCATTGGGTAGTTTTCTGGGAAAGTTAATAACCATTGGGATTAAATAGATGGGCCAGGTGTGTAGCTCTTCATAGAGCAGAGGTCCTGAAGCAGCCTTAGAGGGAGTGTGTGCACAGCTGGCACTTGCAGGGGTGTGGCGTGAACCGAAGCTTGCGTTGCCTCTGCAGCTGGGAGCTGCGGGGATGCTCTTGCAGCTGAATCCTCCTGAGAGAGGCCTTGTGCTTGCCAAAGGCTGGAGAAACACTGACCAGGAGGATTTTCTTTTTTTGTTTTGCAGCATAAAGGCATTTAGTTGAAAGAATTAAAAGTGAGCTTAGCCAGAACTGCTCACTTACAGGAGAAGTAGAGCACAGTAGCCTTTGTCTTCTGCTTTTCCTTATTTGTATGACTTTATTTACAAAGCCAGTAATCTTAATATTTCAGATAATTTTCATGAACAGAGTGAAATTTTTATTAGAACTTAAAAGTCACGTGCAGAATAAATTATTACATAATGTATTTGCATAACAACCCAGTAGATATTCCATATTTTTTGCCAAAAGAAAATATTTTAAGGTAAAGTTCCATATGAAGTGATTTTATCTGGTTTTATATCATAATCATTCCTTCAGCTGCTTGCCAGACACAGCTGTCATTGCAGCTTGGCTTTGACTCTGCAGGGAGTCAGATGGGAGAGTCAGACTATGAAGCTTTGCTTAGTTACGTGGGGAAGGGAAGAAGGTATCCAAGTGATGAATGTACTGCTCTACATCTAGCAGCAGGTGAAGAGTTAAGAGTAGCTTCAGTGCTACTGCATTCTGTATTAGGCATTTATAGAGAGGTACAAATTACTTGAGTGTAATTTATGGCTGGAATTTAAATTGTCAGTGGTTTCTTATGGCATTCCTTTTGCTGACAGGAATGAATAGATTCTTAAAGACTTCAGGTCAGCTCATACTTTTTGTCTTTAATGCCCCAATGCAGTGAAAAATTAGGAGGAATGTCATTACACTTAGTCTGAGTCTGTAACGAAATGTTTGGCGATCATTCAGTTCATCTGTCCCCTCTGTCTCTGTTATTCTGGGTGGCTATATTAAGCCTGAGACAGATGAAAAGTAATAAACTCTGCTCGCATTTAAAATTATTTCATACAGAAGCTTATTTCTGCAGTCGTACTTGTTTCCAAGGTCATCCTCAGGCAGGGAATGAAACTTTCTGCTTGCAAGAAGGCTGGTACTCAGTAGTGTGTGATTTAATAGCAGTTTGTCTTCACCTCTCTGTCAAGATTGTAGTAGAGTTCTTTTAAAGGAAAAGAATAATCCCCCCAAACACATTTAAAGTACCAGCTGCGCGCCTGGTGCTCCTGCACTGCTGCAGCTGCCTGCGGCTGGTGGTGGCTGTGGGAAGGGTTGTTGCTGTCTGAGTACAGGTGCTGCTGGTACCAGGGACTGTGGGAAGCAGTGCTGTTGCTGTTGCTCCAAGGCACAAGCCCCTCGTGTTGTTAATGCACTGACTTTTGTGCCAGGGCAGTGGAGGAGGGAGTGTCCTGGTTCTCCTGGGTCCTGCACAGGCTGTTGTCAGTGAGCTTTCTCCTCCAAGGTTCTGCTGCTGGCTGCAGGTACCAGACCTGGGCTTGAAAGCCAATGCTGCTCCCTGTTCTTAAAACTATTTTCCCACTCCCTTTCTTTCCTGGGGAAACAAGTATAGTTTTGCGTGGGTGGGGAAAGGGCATAAGGGAGAGAAGGGGTGGGAATAAACAAGCTTGTCTCTCACCAACTTCTCAGATTTCTTGTTAAAACACGGCCTGGGGGAACATAATTGAATAAAGGATATTATAATTGTATATATAACTCCCTAGATATTTCATGAACACTCAAGTGTAGACATCAGTGATGCCTAACACAGCTCTAGTTAAAGGTGATGAAAGTCCTCTAATAGATCAGATCTCTGATTGTGCACAGAGCACTGATAATTCCTGTTAACAAATCTTCTGTGGTGTCCCACAGAATTGCTTTGCTTGTCCTCTTAGAGGAACGTATCACACCCTAATAATACATAGATACCATGGTCTTGTTTCCAGTTCAGCACTATTGCTGTGCTGCTGCTCTGCTCAACTGCACACCAGTGGGATTGATAGATCCCAGCCTCAAATAAGAGAGGCCCAAGAAAATCAGTGCTGACAGAGAAGTGCCAACACCTCACCTTACTGAAACAGTTAAATGAGTATGTTTGGGTGAAATTAATTCCATGCTAATATTAGTCAAAGGAGTCATCTGGTCTTTTTCCAAATCTAGTAGAGAGATTGTTAATAATCCCAGAGGAAGATTAATTTATCTGGAGATGGAAGGGCTTGCTATGCCATTGGGAGGTGTCCCTCCTCTAGCTCCCAGGAACTCCCTGCAGTCTTCAAGCATTGAAATAGAGAGGGTGAGGAGGGAAGGAAGAGCCTACCTCCTCCTGAGAGGATGAGTTTTTGGGTTTTTGAGGCAGAGAATTCTGACTTAGAAGATAGGTCTTTTCAGTCAGGGAATTGCAATAGCAAGTTTATTACTTGACAGCTCTCAAGTACCTTCTTATTTTTTTCTTTTTTCATTAAATAATAATATAACCATTCACTTCTGGAACACAGATCAGAATACCATATTATTGTTCCTGTTTTCTCTCCTATCAGTGTTACTGTGTTGCTGGTACTTTTATACAAAAACTTTCGCTATTTTTCGGGCATTTTCCATTTCTCTCTGAAGGAGACAGCTCAAACTCTGTATTTCTATCCTTGTCCTGCATCTCTTTTACAAACTGCAAGTCCTTTCTGTGTTGTCATCATTGTAGCTGATTAACCCCCTTGAATCCTGAGACAAGCATCTTCTAATTCTTTTCTTCCAGCTGTGGTTTGAGACCTTTTTAAGCAAACCACTGCAAATACTGTTTTGGCATGAACCTGCTTGAGTGGAAATGCTGACCCTTAGATTTATAAGGCACTGATAGAGATTGGGATTAGACTGGGGACAAAACCCTCTTAATGATGAAGACAGTGATTTGAGCCTCTGGATACCTGTTTGCATTTTATGCTTTCTCCTAGATTTCCAGTCGGGGTTTCCACCCTAGATCTCTGTTTTCTTAAATAGCTTTAAAAGGATATGAATGCTGTGTCACATTTTTGTAAGGGATAATAGGATAAGTGTATTGTATATTCACTATAGGGAATCCCAGGAGTGAACTGAGCCTGAAGTCACTGCTGGGGTTTGTTCTGAAGGGAATTAATTGGCCAGGGAGCAAACTGCACTCCTGCACAGTTTGTTCAGCTCTTTGTCCAGTAGATGTAACAAAAGTTTCAAATAAAGATGATAATCTCTTCTGCTACTTCAAGGTTTTTCAGGGGGGATGATGCAACGTGATTACTGTGAAATTTTCTGTAGTGTTACAGGGAATATTAAAAAATTGCTATCCAATTTGTATTTATGCAGAATATTTGTTTGGACATAGTTACCTTTTCCAGGGTGGTAGAGAAGTTTTCTCTCACATCCTCTGTTTGTACCAGCGCTTCGCCCAGATTTCCCTTCTGCTGCACATGTGACTGAAGGGGCTGACAGCCAGGTTTATATTTAGCCCTGCACGAGTCAGCATCCTTTCGTCCCTTAATTGCTGTAGTAACAGGAAACCATTTCTGAGTTATAGCAAATGATGCAGAATTTTTCTTTGCTGTCAACTCATGGATTGTTGTTTTTGCATCTGGAATATTAGGGGGACCCAAGTGAAGATCAGTGGGACAAGGTTTTTCAACTGCATATTTTGCTGTGTGTACTGAGAATTGCAGTTTCGGTGAAAACATCGAGGAGGAGCAGAGGAGGAACAAAGGATGATGAGGAGGTGCCTTATGAGCTTATTCCATGAATGAACTCATACGTCAGAGTCAGAATTTATTTTTGAGGATCCGCCTCAGAACAAAGCAATAACACAGCTCATTTTTAGGCTCCAATCCAGAATTTTGGGCATAAAGATCCTCTGATGAACTCACATGCAAAGGAGTACATCTTTTTAACAGACACAACAATTGCTCTGATTCTTGTTCTGTGCAAGCTTTACTTTTGCTGTTTCAGTGATGTGTATCTGAATGATTTGCCTAAATGATGTGGACAGGCTTTTTGGAGGAAACAGATTTATGAATTTGAGACAAATCCCTCTGCAACTTCCAGATTAGATGCCTACAGAGCCTAAAATTATGTTATAATGGATCTAGGTTATTAATATTTTTATATTCCTCTTTCTTCTTGATATTAATTGTTAAATAATTAATTTTAACAGTTCAGTCACTTTAATAAACGTATATAAAACACTGCCCATATTTTTGTCTCAGATTTAACAATATTCAGCACCAGTATGTATTTTCCTAGGGTGGCCCTGCCTGTAATACCTGTATTCAATGTTAGTGTTTCCTGCCCCTGGGTGACAGTAACAGATTTAGCTATAAAATTTTATGGTGTGAGCTGCAATTCGAATAAAGCATAATACATGCCTTTAGGCTTGCAAGTTCTCTTGTATGCCAGTTCTTAAAAAATTGATAATTCAAAAACTGATGATGACAACTTGCTGGTTTTTGATTGTTGCTTTTTAGGTTTTTTTTAATAAATGCACTCCCATTATGTGTTAGTTTGTTGTGGTTTTTTGTCAGCTAAGAATAATAATCCTAAAACGAAATTGTAAGTACTTGGCTGCAATTGACAGAGTGAATTTAACTTGCTGGGTTTGGGCCAAGTTGTGGATGATGGTCTTATTCATCTTGATGGTTTTATATTTCACTTCTCCACCCCCCACGCTCACTCTGGGTTTTAACTATTTTTTTTTTAAGTAAATAGTTAGAAAAAAATGATACTGTAAATTCAAAAAGTATCAAGAACATATTTAAGAAGCGGTAAATTCTTTTCAGCTTCCCAGACTTTGCTAATTCAGGACTCATGACATGTATTGCACTTGAACCTTGGTTTATAACCTCACTTATGGTAATGAATGTCAGCTAGAAAACAGCAGTATTCCTCACTCGTCTATTTAATTTTCTGCAATAAGTTGAATTCTGGTGTCTTATTGAGCACTGTGCACAGGATGAGCTGGTGAATTGCCATTGTGAAATGCAATACTGGAGTACTTTAGGGTTGTTTTCTTTTTCTCCCAGACATTTCAACTCTGAATTGTTTGATTCTGACTGAATTGAGCTCTTGAAAGGGAGTTTTGTAGTTTGGATTTTTGTTTTCCCTCTGGTAAAACAAGCAAAGGGCATATTTCCTTCGCTGTACTTTCTGAATATTTTTGTTCTTATTTTTTTGCTGAGTCTTGAAAATTCAAGTAGTCAGAACAACTTCCTATGAATAAATACTGTATTCTGAAATACATTTTGCTATCTAGAGTTTTAAAAAATCGGTTTAAAGAATTTTTTGGCTCTCAGCGCTTTCCTATCTTGCAGACTTTTAAAGTATGTTATGCTTTAAAGAGGTGGTATTGGAAATGATTCTGTAAAAAAGTTTATTGGTTTGCATGTCACTGTGGTTATTTATTTTTTTCTGCTTTAATTTTTTTTTCTTCCCAGTGTCCCAGCTTTAAGCTGACCTTTGGCCTCTGCAAGTAGAGTTGAGCTGGACCAGCCCCTCCCTGTAGCGGGCAGTGCTCTGTACCTGGCAGTGGCAGAGCATCAGTTCTCAGCGAAGCTGCTTTGTGCTGTAAAGGCTGGCTTTGGTGCTGCATAGGGGACACTTTTCCCATGAGCCTGGCCCTGCAGGTACCATGTGACGAGGTCCTGAGCAACCTGGTGTGACTTGGCCCTGCTTTGTACTGGGGTGGGATGAGATACTCTCTCAGGCTAAAGACAGGTGTCCTGACTCAGGCAGGGAGGAAGCTTCCCTGTCTGGAGTGTGTGCAGGGTTGACCCCAGCACCAGTTATCTGAACTTCATCTGTCAGACTTCTCCTTATCGCTGTCTCATTAATATAAGTAATCATAGATTTTTTTCACAGATTAGTTTTTATCTTAATGATGAGGGAAACTGTAAGTCAGGCATGCTTCCAGATGAGTTTGCATGGCTCCCGTTTATAAGATAAAGTTCTTGCATGTGCAGCAGGAAGACACTGTTACTGACGTGAGCTCCCTGTGGCCGATCAGGAGCAGTCTGGTCTCCAGTGGGGTGCCACCATGCTGTCCTTAGAGACCTCTCTCTTAACATTGGCCCTAATAGCATTGAAGCACTGCTTCATAAAATGACTATTTACCAGGAATCCCACACTAGTGAAACAGGTTATGTCAATGATTAAGTAAGTTTTGCTTATATTTGATCCCCTGCTATTTCCCTCTATCCTGTACTAACTTGTCTTTCCTCTGACTCCAGAGTACTGTCCCCCAACCTCCCTTCTTTTAGAAATATCTCAAGGTAGTCCTTGATGTATGTTCTGAAGGAGGAGTTTATATTCTTTTTGGTTAATGTGACTTGGAAGTCCCATTATTCCTAGATGTAAGACATACTTATTTCTTTTTCCTTCTATCAAACACCCTCAGTTCCTCCTTTTGGTATTAAGTTTCTAAAATCATTTATACACTGGGATTTTTAAGCTTTTTTTAATAGCTGTCTAGCTACACTGAATAGAACGTAATTGTGCAGACTGATGGGTGCTATTAAACTCAGTTGTAGTTAAATCCAGAGGACTGACGTTCTAGAGCTTTGTAGTATTTTGTGACAAACTGAACAGTCTTGTATATTCTGTATTAGTACCCAAAATAGATGGAAATTATCTAACCTAACTGGCTGTCATAATCAGGGAAAACTATGAAAAGATGTCTTCCTCAGAGGTAGAGTGTTTCCTGGAAATTTTTTTATGCTATTATAGCTTTCATGAAATCCTTGTATATGGAGAACTAGATCCGAAGACTAGGTGGTGCTGCAGCAGGGATGGTTTCAGTGGCAGTATCACAGGAAGCCCGGGAACCACACTGGATGGTGTGATATCTTCTTGTCAGAGCAGAAAGCTGTGGAGGTAAGCACTCTGTGACCTCCTATGCTTGTGCTCACGATTTTGGGTTTTTTATTCTCTCCCTAGCATTCAGCAAGATGGAACAAGGGAGTTTAGGGAAGCTTCATCAGGAATGTGACAGTTTTGACTCAGGTTGCCTGGCCACCCTCAGGGCGTCTGGAGCTTTTGGAAACAGTGGCTTCAGCTAATCTCTTTATTTCAAGATGGCTCTGATTTTTCCCAGTTTTATAGGAATTTACTGCCTCTGAGAAAGGTGCCCAAAAGGCAATACTGGTGTATAGAGATAGCTCTTTCTTTGTGCTTCTGTAAAGGATTTGCTTAACCTGTGAGGATGGAAGGAGACCATATGAAAATGGGTCCCATCCGCAGTCCCACCCTTCCTGAACACAAGCTGTGAATTTTGGTCTGGTCTTTCCTGGCAGTCGATGCCTGAGGCTTCAGAACATTGACTCTCACAGGCTTACCCTCTGTTTACCCTGGTACATTCTTTTGTTCCTCTTCCAGCCTGAGTTTTGAATCTGTGAATTCTTTGGTATTTTCTAGAAAAAAGCAAAATAATCTTTATCTCTGTAGCATTTGGGCTATACTTGTCCCACTTGCATAATGATTACAACAGGTATTTGTAGAGCTTAGGTAGTGCATATATTGGGCAGAGGGAAGAAGCACCTCTTCAGTTACAGCTATCGTTTGAAAGTTGTTAAAGACCTTCAGTTAACGAAATTATTTTGGAAGTCAGTGTCCTGTTTGGTTGAATACTGGTACTATGATCTAACTTTTTTTCTTCAAAGTTACTTTAAGTGAATATTTCAGTTTCTTCTTTACAATAGCTCTGAATATAAGAGTGACTTGAATGCAAAAATACTCTAGTCTGCAGTGCTCAGACATAGGCTCAAATGAATCACAGTCTGTTTGCAGCATTGTCTTTCCATGTACTTGGCTGCCCCACGTAGAATTTGAATACTTGAGTGTTACAGGTTCCGCATGTTTTTACCATTTTTAACCTTTGTCTGTAGAAGTTACCTCAGCAGAAGTATGGAAGCAACTTGTCAAAAGCTCATGGTTCCTAGTACCGGAAGATATTGGGGCAATGATTTTTTTCTGTTTTAAAAAGGAGTCCTTATGCTCAGTATCTACATTTAAAATACATAAAACAACAGAAACTTAAAAATGTAGCTAGGTTTCTTTCCTTTGCTGCTCTTGAATAAGTAACTTGCTGCTGCATTCTGCACAGCATCCATAATCGACTGCATTGGTTTCCTATAGAGAAAGTGTCAGGTTCAGGAATGATGTCCTGGTCCTTGCAAATTCTTAAGGATTTGAGTCCAGGATACTTGAAACATTCACCAAATGACCAAACTTCATCTGCTGTTACCAAAATCAATGGTGTCAATTTTTCTTTTATTCTTATATTGTTATGAAAAAATACTTTCCATGAGAATATAAATGGTAGGATTTTTTTTGTAGGCTCTGTCTGGGGGAAAGAAGGTTGTCTGCTGCATGTTTAGAGGACTTCTAAAAAAATAATCACATACAATTTTCTTTAGAAGTCTTGGTTTTTCTAATTTTAGTGTGGTTTTGTAATTTTCAGTAATGAAGATGGGTGTTGGCTGCTTCTGAAGTATGCTGTTACTTTGCATAATCACTTATACTAGTTTAAGCTGGTAATATCCTAAGAGTTTTTGGCTTTTAATATCATGTTATCTTTTGTAAAAATAATAAAGCTGTAGGTGTGAAGTATTTTTCTTTCCCATTTGAAAGCTGTTAAATAACATAACTGCTTTTTTGCCTGCTGGTAATTTGGTAAAGACTTTATAATGAACTGAATTTGTGATGAAGCAGCTAACTTTCTCATTTCATTTTGACTTCTCTAGAGAAGTTGGAGGTTGCACCACCGTCTCCAGGACAACTGAGACATGGTAAAAGAAGAATGTTTGTTGAATGTGGTTCAGTATTTGTGCAGTCTCTCATTGACTTGGCTTCATCTTTGTTCTACAAGTGCTGATCTCTCCTCATCCCTGTTATGTGGAGTAATAGAAAACCAAAGCAAGCACCAACACTCACCCTGCTGCCTTTGTTTCATAACACCTCGGCTGGAGAATGTGCAACATTTAGTGAAAGTAGGACAGAAAGCCCAAACGAGAGCACACTGTTCAAAGCCAGCAGCAAACATTGTTTTTCTAAGCCAAACAGTGTTGATGCTGCAGTACCTTGTGGGGATTTTGTGTTTTAAAAGGACTGAGAAGTGGTATAAAATTGCAGAGAAACTGGAAACAGATTGTCTGTTTATAATACCATGATGATTCAAATTCTGATGTTTCTAAATCACTGTATGTTTTATGGGTTTATACTTTCCAGGAAGCAAATTTATTTAGTTAAACATTTTCCTATTCTCAGTATATACACTTATTCTAACTTGGGGGAGGGCATTTCAGCTTTGTCCCTGGGGTTCATGAATTCCAAAATTCTGTCCATTTCACTAAGAATTTGAGCCCCCTTTGTAGCTCCAGAGTTTGGTACGCACATTTTGAAAATACTGGACATATCTATGTGCTTTTTTTTGGCTATTTATGTTTTTGGTGGGTTTGTCCTATGATAATTTAAAAAAAAAAATGGAAAGTTTCATACATTTTGTGCTTTAGTCTTTTACCTGTGCAGTTTAGAAGATAGGTGTGTTCTTACGAAGTAGTTACAGATGTCCATTTATGTTCTAGTACCTAAGCATGAAAGATCTTAGTGTGGCTTTTTTTATGATCATGGATTCATACTGTCTGCAAGAGGGAAACCCAAAAGGTACTGGTACCAGTTTTTTTTCACGTGACTGTGAGGTTCATGCACTCTTCTTTCTTCTCTCTTTCTAGGTTTGTATCTCTTTAAGTTTATAAAATCTAAGAGTTACTGTCCAACCTGAAGAGAAAAGAACCCCAAACACCAATCAAATCCAAACTGAATCTAATGCATTTTAAATGTTAAAAGTTAGGAAAGTTTTCAATTTAGAAAGTATTTTTGACATGTAGTCTGTCCTTAGTGCTGTATTTAGTCTTATGAAGTGAGCACCTTGAAACTCAGCTGGAGGCAATGCTGTGCAAATTCAGTTCCACCCCCATCAGAAGCTTACAAGCTAAAACCTGAGAGAGAAAATGAAGCAGGACAAAACAGAATGATACAGTAGCAGTGTGCTCATTCTTAGAAATTATTCAGAACAGCATGTTTCAAGTTTCTACAATAGAAAATGTTTTAAAAAATGGTTTAAGGGGTTTCAGAAGTGAAGAAGAAAAAAATGCATGAAACAAAAGGTGGAACTTGATTTCTTAAGCAGTGTATTAAGGAGCAGCTTCAAGTCTAACTTGCTCTGAGGATAGACAAACAAAATCAAGATACAGCATTTTGGATTGAAATAGTGAGATATTTAACAGCATATGATACACTAGGGAAAACCACCTTAGCATTTGCAGATTTAGCTGAAAGAGTTTTGATAAGAATTGTCTAGCTCTGGACAATGCTCTTAAAATACGAATTTTTAGGAATACATGAAGAAGATGGAGCTCTTGCACAGGACTAGCAAGGGACTTGCAGAGAAAGGGCCTTTATTTCGAGCAAGAGAAGAATGCAGGGAGTGTGGTGAGACAGTTGATCTTCAGTGATACTACAACACTGGTTGAAAGGTCTGTAAATAATACCAAAGTTCATGTAGTTTTAAATATTTCTCTTACACACTAGTAGGCATAAGTGGCTTCTGCCTGAAATTGCACAAGTATTTGCAGAGGAAGTTGTTTTAGCTGGTTCTTCACAAGTCATTAGTAACACTTCTGTGTAGCAAAGGGTTTTACCACACCTGCCAGCAACAAAAAGATCACCAATAGAATTAGTAGAAAAGGAATTTTGTGTATGTTATCTTTGTTTCTCTTAAACCCTGTATTAGATATTTCAGATGTTCCTGTGAACTAGTGAACTTTCTTATAAATATTTATTTTGTCTTTGTTACTTATTTCTTTTAGTGTTCTTCCACAACGCATTACCTTTTGTAGGGTTTGGATTTTTGGATAACGCAATTATGATTGCTGCGGTAAGTTCATTGTTTAATTCCTTGATCATGTCTGTTAGATTAATATTTTTCAAGAGAATAAGATAGACTAGCCTGTGAGGTCTAGTCTAGAAGGTCCCCCTGCTCAGGACCTTCTCAAGGTCTCTAGTCTAACCTCCTGCTCTGAGCAGAATCAGCTGTAAGATCAGACCAAATTGTTCCTGGTTTTATCCTGTGGTACTTGAGAAATCCAAGGGCAGCCTGTCTGAGCAACCTGTTCCAATGCTCAGCTGTCCTCACAGTGGAAAATGTTCTGCTATATCCAACTGGAGCACGTCTTGTTTTAATTCATGCACATTGTCTCTCATCTTTGGACCATGTATTGCTGTTTCATAGTGCAGTTCACTGTGATTTTGTTTCTTTAATTGAAAACATAAGGAGCTGTGATACTGTGTTTTGTTTGCTCAGTATTTGTAGAAGTTTTCATTCAAAGCTATACATTCAGCTAAGAATTACAGTGGGGAAGATCTTATGCAGAGATAGGAGTTGCAGGTTTGTCCACTAGGTGCCTGTTACGAAAAACTATGAAATATTAAAAGACTATCAGAAATAGGCTCTTATCTTAGGGGGAAATATATATGCCAGGAGGACAGGATCTGTGTGATCTAATAGAAATGTCCATTTATAATTTCAGTTTTAACATAGACAAGCAGTAAGCAATACTACTGTCAGTTGTATCACTATAATTTATTTTAACTCCAAATCCCTCAAATAATGAGAAAACTGTTTATTTTTCAGGGAACTCAAATAGAATTGTCAATTGGAGTTGTCTTAGGAATTTCAACTATGGCAGGCAAGTATTAAAAATACAGCACATCTAGACTAATATGGCACATTCCTATATTTTAGGCTGAAAGTGACACATAGAGCTGGAAATGGCTCTTCTTCAGTCTTGCAGCTGCCTTTCCTAATAAAGAAACAACCTCTGGGTGAAGCAAGGACATATTCCATTTGCAGAAATGGAATTGCAGTTCAAATAGCTTTTAAAATACTTGTCGGTTTCAACCTAAAATTCAAATCCTGGGTCAGTTGGGAAAGTGTATTTGCATTACAGAATGGAACTGCTCTAAATTCCCTAGGGTGCAGTATTGATGTAGATGTATATATGTATTTGTACGTTGCTGCCTGCTTGCAGTGCTAAGTGGAGATCAGTGTTGGTGTCTTTTTACCGTGTTGGCTGCAGTTCTTGGTGGCTCCTCTGCCTCTGTGCGATACCATGGGAAGGCCAAACAGCCACCCTGCTCCTGCACTGGGTCAAAACTGATAAGCTCTGCTCAACAGCTTGGGTGCCTCTGCAGTGTCAGAGGGTAAAAACCTGCTCATGGATCCACCAACTGCAGGTGCAGCATTACTAGAAAGCATGTGGGGAGCTTAAATGAAAATGTTACAGCAGAGCAACTTAAAGATTTGGAAATTTGCAGTCTTTTGTTCAGCGTGAGACAGTCACCAGCAAGCTTATCTCAGTTAGATCTACTGTGTAATCATGTATTTTGTGTGTAACTTTGTTCACTCCTGTGCAGTATTTATTCTTAAATTGGCACAGTTAATGGATATGTTGGTGTGTTTATCACAGCTACATACCTGAGTAACAGCTCCTTCTATTTCCAGTGCTCCTCTGCAGGCACTGGGAGGCCATGCTTGGTGTCCAGCATTAACTACGTGGAGCTGGCAACCACGCATGGCTGTTCTTAACTCTGATCTGAAAAGTTACGTTGATTTCCAGGTGTTAGTGTTGTCTTTTTGCATTTGTCAAGTTCTCTTCATATAAGCCGAGAAAAATAGTTGCACTTTGTATTATTTTTAGGCTGCTGCTGTTATTAAACTGTAATAAGGTCAGAATAAAATCATTAAAATAAAAGGGACTTAGTTCTAGTCTTTAATTCTATATCAATTGAGAATAATAAGCAAGGGTCTCTAGGAGGGATGGGGGAAGGTGGTTGGTTTTGTTCATAACTGAAATAATACTTTGCCTTTTTCTCTTCCCTCTTCCTCTGTCCAGCTGCAGCTTTGGGAAACCTTGTTTCAGATTTAGCTGGACTGGGGTACGTATGAACTTAGAATATTAAGAATATTAAGTGCATTCATTGAGATGCAAAGCAGAAAAATAGGTTTTTTTGGTAATATAATATATTGCTCTACCTAATATACCTCCTCAGATTGTTATGCCCAGATCTGAAGACATTTCCTTCTCAGATAAAACAATGTATCTGCAATGTCTTCAGATCTAGGCATACCTCTTTCTGATATAAACAGATAAAGCTGACTTATTTTAGTTTTTAAAGGAAATTTCTGCATAGCTACTGAAAGTAAAGCTGTTTATTATGCCTGTTTTTCCCACTTTCCCTCTGTTTTGTTTTCTGCAATTTACAAGACTTTTTACTAACTAGTGTATGACCTTTCCTCCAGTAAAGTGACTTAAAAAGCTCTGCAAAAATGCATTAATATTCACACCAGTTGTGTTGTGCTGCATACAGTTTTTCTGGAAATGTTGCATATTAAATCAGTGAGATAATTAACTTATGTTGCAAAATGTGGCTCTGGAAGTCTGAACTCTTTCCTGTACTTTCCTCTCAATCACTTTATCAGTGTGCTGAAGGAAAAGCTATTATTTTTAAGTTCAATTATTGCAAAATCCTCACTAGCAGATACTGTGAGATTCAAAATCTTTTGTTCTTGTTCTTCCAGTCTTGCAGGTTATGTAGAAGCTCTGGCTTCACGACTGGGTCTGTCAATCCCTGACCTGACACCCAAACAGGCTGACATGTGGCAAACACGTCTCAGTGCACACTTGGTGAGGATCCTGCAGGCAGGCACTGGTGGTGTGGAGCTTTTTCTATTTAAACTAGTTGATAAATTATTTCTGTCACTTTTTCTGTTAAATACTTAATGACCATCTATATTGTGTATGTTCCCCAGAAGATTTAGTGGTGAGCTTATGTCAGGGAGCATCACAAGACTGGATTTTTTCAGGCTTGAGTGGTTTTTTGTATGTAGCAAGCCACAGGTGACTATTGACATGGACAGTCTCTGCAATGACTTTGTGCATGCTGTGCAGATGCCTGCGTTGAGCTCTGGCTATGGTGATAAGATAATTTGCTTCAAAGTTTTATCCCCGTAGTAGTTTACTCCTATACATTCTTTGTCAAGTGCTTGCTATTCATATACCTGTGGTGGTATGTACAAATTTCTAGTATTCTATATTAAGCTTGGATATGAAAATAACTTTCCTCTGGGCAAACTTTTAGCATTTGTATAATATTCACTGCCTGTGTTTACTGTTACAGGACACTCATCTTGCAGATTCATTTTCAGAGTGATTACTTAACATTTAAACATTTGAAGTGGTCTCACTTCAGCAATGAGAGCAATGATTAAAGAAACAGATTATCAGAAACTGAGGAAAGAAACAGATACTTACTTCACTTAGCCAGAATGAGCCTTCATTGCTAAAAATAATTTTGCAGATTTAAGGGAAAAGAAACACTTGCTGAGGAAAAGTTAAGGGAGAAAAAGTCAAGTTTTAACAGTGATAGATCAAAGCATTGAGCAGCAAAGAACTGGCATATTGTCAGGGGCTGCCCAATAGTCTGTCCAATATAAAAGTCGTCTGAGTGGAAGCTGAGCCTGTGGCAAAAACCCTGTCATTGCACTCCAGTTTGTTCACATCACTTTTCTGTGAAAAGACTTCTGTGCACCTTCACCTGTATGGTAGCATTTTTTTCTTTTTTACCTGCTGTTTCAAGTTTTTCAACACTATTGACCTACTGCTGGTGATGTGGCTTGGATGCTGCTTGTGTTATTTCCTTTCCCCTTGACTTACACATCCAGGCCAACTCTGAAATGTTTTCCACTTTTTATTGATTTTGCCTTGTGCCTTTGAAAACCATCATGTTTGCAAGGAGCATCTCATTCCTGACTTTGATAATATGCAGTACTAGATACAAGCAGATACATTTATAATTACACCTAAAATGTGTGTAGGTGTTGTTTGGTGGTTTGTTGTTTGATTTTTTTCTTTCCCTGTCTTCCTGGTCATTCTGCTAATCCTGTGAATGTCTGTTTCCTCCCTTACCACTTGTACAGCTCTTTATGAGCATTGCCCTCCTCTTTCTTCAGAATTGTCTTTTATCACAGCAAACACTGTTTCTAACCTTGTTATATTTGTCTCTCTCTCATAGACTATTTTTCTAGTCTGCATGCTAAGAAAAATGTGACTCCCAACTCAAAACTAGAACAAAGGGTGTGTTCCTGGTTGTGTTGGTACATGGGAAATAAGTAGCAACTGATCAGTGAGAAACTTAATTTTTTTCCTCCTTTTCTTTAGGGTAAAGCTATTGGAGTGACCATTGGCTGCATTTTAGGAATGTTTCCTTTGTTGTTCTTTGGCGAGGAGGAAGAAAAACTGGAAGAAAAATAATAACCTTTTTACAAGACATATACAAATGTAAACTACTGTACCTCAATTATTCAATTATGCTGTCATTATTTAGGAATTAACAGACAGTAAAAAATGTATAGACTTGGGAACAAAACCTTCAGCATGTCATTTTATGGAAACACTAATTTATTGTGGCCTTGTTGTGTTCAGTACTTCTTTTTATAAGATATCATCTAACTTTTTATTTAATTGTAAATTTTTGAAGTGTTTTCACTTATGGCAAGAAATTATCACTTTTCCCTTTGACCTTATTCTTTAATGGATTATTACTTCAATAATCCACCATGGATGACAATATCACTCTAGAGTTGCATATTGGTTGCTTAACAATTGTACTTGCATGACAGAAATATCAGTGGTGTTCATCAGGTCCTTCAATGCAGATTATTAAGGAGGTCAGTGATGAGCAATTTGAAGTCCCTCACTTTGCAAGATGACTGGTTCCCCCTTACCAGCCATCATTTTGCACTGCCTTTAGATTAGATATTTCAGTGATCATAGACAGTATAGTTCCATTTTTTTCACAATTCTGACTTAAATGTCTCTGAATTGTCTTCTGAGATGATCATGTTGATGCTTTGACAAGGTAAGTGTTTCCAGCGTAGGCTCTCTACCAAGTCCATTTTAACACCTTCTGTACTTCCATATTCATGCCTCTTTTTTCCTTTCTAAACAGTGTTTGGAGAATTGAGTGGAAATATCATTAAATTTGTGTTCCTATGTTTTGAGTCTGGTATAAAAGAATTCAGACCAACTGTTTCAAAACCACAAACAACTTTTTAAATTGTTCTGCTTAAAATAAGGTGTGAATAGTTGATGGGGTGGATGAGGCCAGGGAACAGTTCAGGGTATGAATGAGTGCTGGTATTGCAAGTTTGTAATGAGTACTTCAGTTGAAATAAGTGTATCATCTGTCTGGATTAGAGGACCTGATTTGCTGATGATAACTTTGTATTTAAGATTAAACCTTTGCTACTTTTTTTTTCTGTGAGACAATTAGTAAAAAAACTCCAAGCAACAAAAATAGGAGAATTGAGGCCCTTTTGTTTTTTACTTTTATTTTTGCAGTCTTACTTGGTGTATTATAGACCTGACAGTGCAGTGTCATGTACCTGTGCTTTTTTATATGGTTATGAATAAAATGATGACACCTATCAAATATTCATAATATTTCAGGATCTGACTTGTCAGTAGCATAATGCTAAACTGCTAATTGTTCCGTAGAGGAGAAGATTTCTTACCTGTTTGAATACCGTTTGGAAAGACACTAAAAAGCAGCACAGCCAGACCACTTTGAATGTTTTATTGCTGAAATTGTTAGCACTTCTGAAACCTAGAAAGAAATGTTTAAAAAAAATTATGTCCCCTGATGATTTTTATAGGAAAAGTCTTATTGTAACGTGTGTGTTTTACAAAGCTCATTGCTTATCTCATCATAAATCTGACTTCTCTGTTCTCATTTCTAGAAGCCTTTTAACAGCAGTACTGAAACTGACTTTAATGAAGGTAACACTGTTGTAACTGTTTCTTGAAAAGCAGATGTTGAAAACTTGGAGTGAATAGTTCTAGTAGCATGTGCTGTACTTTGTACATTAAACCATGAAAATCTGGACCAAGCTGTAAAACTGAATGAAAGCTGAGTCAGGCATCAAACACATGCAGAGGAGTTTTGGCTTGCATTTTAAAGGTGGAAGCTTTATTAAAATAAAATTAAATATAGCAACAAACAATAACAACAAAACCTGCAACTGTAATTAAAAAAAAAACCAAACCAAAAGACCAAACCCACAAAAACAATCCAGAAAGGCAATTACGCGCTCTTTTCCCAACAGATTGCTGCTGGCTTACAGTACTTCAGTGTTCAGGGTTTTTTCACTCATCCACACATTTGTCTTGCCTTAAACTCTTAACTTTTCTGCCTCTGCATGTACTTTTGTTTCTATACAAAGCTGTATTTCCCACATGTTCTTCTTAAACTGAAGTACAAGGCACAACAATTTGCATAGCTTCTTTTGTAGCTGTTTTTACAATTTATCAACACTGTTTCCCATTATGATACTGGCATCTTGATTGAAATCTTCCAGCAGTGGCCAAACCTTTGTTCCTTGGCATTGTACCATTGGAACACTGTCTTCATCACTCTTCTACAGCTCATGAGAACAATTGGAAGGCTGTGGCAGCTGTCATTATAGTGTTTATTTTATAATGACGATAGGAAAGACTGTGTACTATTGTTAAATAGCTTGTGCATGTAAATTGAGTACCTTTTGTTGCTGTATGTCAAACTATTGTACTGCAACCAGTGCTTTTATGGAGAATCAATGAACTAAAATATCTTAAAAGAAGTTAATCATGTGCTGTCTTGTGAAACTGTTTAGCTGACCACAAAAATGTGGAGGGCAAGTGACACATGGTAAGAAATCATGAGGATTTCAGGCTGTTGTCTGATACCATAACCAAGAAGGTGACTTCTGGGGTTTCAGTATTTGATAAAGGTGAAGAAATAACGTGTGGTTTGAGAGAATTAGTGGTGCTGCTGGAGCCTGAGAGAAGGTGCTTGTTGGGGCCAAGCTGCCCCTCTGAGTACCATAGGGTAGCTTGCTTTGCCTGCAGGATCTCCACTTGTGTGGACATGGTACTGCTTTGTGTGGAAGGCAAGGTCTGTGCCTGATGTGTACCCTGTCTCTCCACAAGGAAGCTGGGTTTTTCTGGGGTATATGGATGAAAGTAATCCCTGATGCTCTGATCACATTTTCTAAAAAGTTAACTGAGAAGACAGAGTCCCCTTTGTTTTCTCATGTCTTCTCCCTCCCTGATAAAAGGAAAAACATAACACTGCAGACTTGTTCAGAGACTTCAGTATTGCTCCATTTTTTTATTCTATCAGTTTGTCCTGTGTTAACAGGAATTTCTTTTGCATTGAAGGGCTGGTAGACCCGAAATTGTGTTTGGAATACTGTCTTCTATTGTAACTTAAAATATAAATGTATTTTTGACTGTATGTTATCTTTAGGAACAAAGAACATGCATCTGATAATACGGTTACCCAAATCTTGCCAATATTTTCTCATGCATGTACTTTTACATAAATTATTTGAATTCAGACAACATATTTTGTATTGTCTTTAATTAAATGGTTGAACTTTCTGTAAACTTTTGTACTACAGCAAAGCTGTTCTGTGTTTCTTTATTAGACCAGATGCTGGAGGGGAAATGTTAATAATATCCTGTGGGTATTCAGCCTCAGTTTTACAAAAAAGGAATTTATTATATTTAAGTTATAAGCAAGTGGTCCTTTGTCACTGTCATAGGAAATTCCACCATGGAGTGGTACTTCTGTCTCTTCATGCTTGGAAGAGAGCAATTTAAATAATTAAAATGTTTGCATGGTAAATTGGTGGTGTTTGTGTTTAATATTAATCAGAAGTTCACTTGCACTTGAACTTTTGGATTTAACTGAGGTTATTTGTATGTAAACGATACCTTTTTGAACTTTCCTGGACTTTTGGAGCTCCTCAGGTGTTTTTTTTACTTCTTGATCAGTCCCTTTTGTGGATGCCTGCGCTTGAAGAAGTGCTGTGAGTAAAACATCTGTCCTGGAAGGATGGTCTCATCTCATTTTGACAACCTGTACAGGTTGGCTCTTATTTTACTCTATTCTTGTTGCACTTGTGTAGTTGAACTCTTCATTGATGATGTTCAGAGAGTCTGTCACTCTTCTGCCCAACGCTTCCCTCTTCTTAGTCTGACATTTCACATGGTCTAGTGACAAGCTGACAGAGCAGCAGTATGCAAACTGAAGGCCTTAATAAAGTGTGGAGGAATTATCACCCTGCTCTGAGAGTCTTATGCCTCTGGAATTTTTCAACCTGAAATATTAAGAAAATAGCTAAAGCTCTCATAACACAAATTCAGGCTCCCATTTAAAAGTCTTTATTAAGGTTTTTACCCTTGTCTCAGTGTTAAGAACCCTGTGTTGCTTCAAAATAGTGTTGGGGCAGGGCAGGGGGATGCAGATGGAGGGTTTTGGGCAAACCTGGTATTTTAAAGCCAGGCAAGATAAATGTTTTGTTTTGAAAGACAGATGTGTGTTTTGGAGTGCTGATGCAGTAATTCTCCTGTAAGTAGATGATGTCAAGAGCTTTTACAGGCAGGAAACTGTTCTGACTGAAGTCTTCAACTTAGTAGTGCACAGGTATGTGAGCAACTGGCTTAAAAACATGCAGCATAAATGCTGCTTCACAGCTCCTTCTGTGTGTCTGCAAAGACTAAGTTGCTGTGAGTTGGCAAAACTATTTGAGACTTTAATGCATTTTATGTCCATTTTGTGTTCTGTTCTTGATACTGTGCTTATCAGACATTCTTTTTCTATCCTTATGAAAAAGGCCTTTTGCCTGGAGAGTTTAAGCACTTCCAAACATGTGAGTATTGATTTATCAGAAAATAGATTATCTTGATCTGGAATATGAAGTGTCCTGAATGGGACCATTCACTGGCTAGAAAACATGGACCCAAAGGGGAAGATTTGCAATGTTGGACCTACTGCTGCCATTCCTGTTGGGAAGAGGTTTCCACTGAGCAGGTTGGTAGGACGATAACAGGGAGAGCTGCCTTGTCTTTGCTTGAACAGGAAGAGGAGAATGGTTACAGGTGATTTACCTTTGCCATACAAGTGCCAAATTACCAAAGACCACATCAAAAATCATTTGGATATTAAAAGGGGGACAACCCCTTTTGGTGAAGTTTCATATAAGCTTTGATTCAGGTCTGCAACTGATTTTTTTTTTCTCTGCTGGCTTCCCCTATTTACTTGCCCCTTTTTGTGTAGGAACACTGAAGGGTGTCATTTTCCTTCTACACACTTTGCTTCCTGAGAGGCCCACAATTTCTAAGAGATTCTTGAAATGGGATTTCTCTGCCTAAATGTAGACTTTCCATGTTGCAACTGGGCCACTTAATCTGTGTTACATACCTCATGAACCCTTTGTGAATGGTAGAACCCATCTTGCAGAGTGTATATTTTGTCTGATGTAGGTGTTGCAGTTCAGGGGAGGATTGCTCATGTGCTGAAGGCTCTGCACCAAAAATACAGCCCTGGTGTTAATTCTTACAGTCTCCTAATGTTCTCTAAGCCATGGTGTTTGGAATGTATTGGAGTTTCAAGCCTGCCTTTTGCCCAGAGTTTGCATGGATTTTGATTGACCTGGCCTGTGCCACGTTGCTTTTGGTCAGTGACATTATTAATTGTGCAGGTTAGTTTGTTCCATGAAATGGGAGAGTTTATTTCCACATGAAATAACTGGTTCAATGGATGGGAACTTGCTGACTGTTGTAAAGCAAACCGACCTTGTGAGTGGAGCAGCTTGGTAGCAAAGAGGGGTGACAGGGAAACAAATGACTTCTTTAGAAACTTTCCAGCAGGGAAGAGCTTCTCCTTTCTTGATGGCTGTTCTCTCTGACACTCTGTCGGCAGCAAAATACAATTTTTTTTTTGTTGTTGTTTTCATTTCAGCTGCTGTGACAAATGATGCCAATGTTCTGTGTCGCACAGCAGTGGGGATCTCTTGTAAATTACTTTGCTTGAAAAATGCATTCTGCTAAAATAAACAGATTGTCAAACAAAAAGGAAGTTAAAACATACTTACAATTAACCTACTGCTAAAATCTGTCAGCTTAGTGTTGCTGAAAATTGGTATAACACAAAGCCAGGGGTGTGAGATATCAAAAAGTGTTACTGATTAATCATTAAGAGAATTGTGTCCTACAAAAAGTTATGATTTTCATTATATTCTGCAGATACTCTCTCTCAATACTAGGTTTACTTGTGTCTCCTTGAGTGACTTGTGGTTCTGATGCCAGTGTGGGGAGCACATAATGAAACATTGAAAAATATAATTGCAAAAGAAGAGAACACAGAGAACACATAAAAGAAATAAGCCCTCCCTTCAAATTATTAATTTCATTAAAGTATCGGAAAAAGCGACACTAGCAGTGTTTCGGGCTAAACCAGTATCTTCTATTAGTCCTACTGGTGGTTGCAAATCTGAGTTTTAGATGATGAAAACCCCTTTGGTGCAGATCCAGTATTGACTTGATTCTAATTTAAATTGAGTTCTAGTAAAGAGAAATTGTGGATGTTGCATTGTTTATTTCTGAATCCTTCTGTTTTCCCATTATGTAAATTAAGGTGCTTCTCATGTGCCTCAGCCTGTAAAAGTGCAGGAGTTGCTTTTTCTGCTTTGTGCTTGTTACTATAAATGATTACTGAGAACAATAGAGTGTAGGGGTTTTTCCCTATATGATAGCATAATACCCAGCATACTTTAAAACTATTATTGTATGGCTCCTAGTTGGATAAATGCTGTTAAGACTGTGTCACACATAAACGACTCACTCTGAACCTAAAATGGGAATAGTTCTTAGGATGCACTTTCTTTTCCCCTTTAATGGCAGTCTATGTTTTACTTTGACTAGATGATGACAATTACTTTATGATTTGACTTTCCCTTAAAAGACCGTTCCAGCCATGACAGAAGATACAATGGCAGCAACTTGTTAACTGTGGTTTCATTCTGGCTTCATGAATTTTACTTCCTTCTTGCTCTCTGAACCAAATGTGCAGCTTCCTGTTGCTTTCTGTTAGAGCACTGATCTTCTGTACATCCTGGTGAGGTGGCCCTGAATATTGTGGAAGAAACTTTTGTTGTGTAATCCACTACCAAAATAATCTGGCTTGTGCCATCAATTTGTGCAAATAAGTTGAAAATGTTCTGATGAAAGCCCTTTAAGTCTCTGCAATACGCTGTGACTCACACATACTGGTGATCTGGTCTAGTCAAGTCATGAATCTCTATTTCAGTTCCTGTAGTTTTTGTAGGAAGTATTTAGGAAATCATCTGATCCAGATCTGTGAGTGGATGGGTTGGGACTCTGTTACACACATCACATGGGAGACGTGATGTCCAGGCTGCAGTAGTGCCAGTGCATGCCCTGAGGTTTGCCACACAGGATCACAGAATATCCTGAGTTGGAAGGGAGCCGCAAAGATCATTGAGCCTGACTCCTGGACACACTGATGGCTCCAACAAACTCAGTGGGGTTGGCATAATTCCTGTGGTGAGCAGAGTCCCTTGTGGGGCAGCGCCCACACTTTGCGCCTGTGAAAACAGAGACCAGAGGCCAAGGTCAGCAATTCAGAGGCTGGAAAGCTCCTCTTGCCACAAAGCACACATTTAAGAAAGAAACAGTCTGCTGCAGGACAAGTCATAGGTGTCTTCCCACATTCTAGGATTTGTGTCCTTTGATAAACTCTCAGTATGCACCGTGAATTTTGCAAATTTTATCTCACATCCTCATCTCATCTTAATCTGGGTAAAGTTTGCAGGTAACTTCCTTTTGCTATGTTGATGATGGAAAGATTGCTCTTATTTCCTCCACATTGTGAGAAAATGCAGAGGGAATGGTGGTGCCACATGGTTAGAACAAAAGGTGGAAGAGTTTCTGCATTTCCTCAATATGCTTTTGTAGTGGTTTGGCCTTGGCTGGGTGCCAGGTGCCCACTACGGCGCTCTATCACTCCCCTTCCTTGTGGGGTAGGGGAGAGAATAAGATGGAAAACAACTCGTAGGTTGAGATAAAAGCAGTTTACTCATAGTAAAAAAAGGGGGAACAAAGCAAGAGTCTGCGCGCGCAAGCAGAAAGCGAAGTTAATCTCTACTTCCTATCAGCGAGGGATGTTCGGACAATACCCGGGAAGCAGGGTCTCAGCACGCGTAATGGTTCCTCTGGAAGGCAGACATTTCAGAGCAACGAATGCCCCCCTTCCTCCTCTCTCCCTGAGCTTTTATATCTGAGTTGACGTCACATGGTATGGAATATCCCTTTGGCTGATTTGGGTCAGCTGGCCTGGCTGTGTCCCCTCCCAGGATCTTGCCCACTCCCAGCCCTCTTGATGGGGAAGGAAAGTCAGAGGGGCAGCGCCGCTCAGCGGCAGCCAAAACACTGGCGTGTGAGCAACACCCTTCCAGCTACCAGTGCAAAGCACAGCACTGTGAGGGCTGCTAAGGGAAAGGTGAACTTTCTCTTGGTCAGACCCAATACACCTTTTTTGTTTGCATGGATGCTCTGGAGATGTGTGAATGTTAGAAAAAAATTTAAAAGCACCCATAACTGTTGCTGTCCATGAATGACTGTTCTGCCTACACCTGGCAATATTGTGTCTGAGATGCTGCAGGCATGGTGATGCTGTAGCTTTTTTACAAACTGGTCTACAGCTTTGATGAATTTTGCTTTCAGTTGTGTGTGGGGTTGTTTTTCTTCTTCTCCCTAACCTTCATTTTTAACTGTTCTCCAGTTTACTGCTTTGAATTAGTACTCCTTAGTGTGTTGTACTAAGTAATTCCTCCCCATGGTAGGTGTACTTGCATATTGAAAAATATGTATCTATTGAAAAGATATACCTTCCTTTAACCACACTTAGTCACTGTTGGAACATAACCACTCTTTTCTATATATCCCATTAATCCCCTGTAGCACTATTCTTTCTTCAAGTAAATAAGCTCAATTTTCCTGTGCTTTAAAACACAGGATGAAGTGCCTCAGGGATTGCCACAAGATAGCTATAACAAATAGGAAAATCTACTGCAGTTACTTTCCCTTCCTCCTGATACTCCTCTCTGTGCAGTCAAAACTGTGTCAGCCTTCATGACTGCATAGAGGAATTGTCCTTCATTTTCTCTCTGAATTTCCAACCCTGATGACTCCTAACACTGGTTGTTCCCATTTTTTTTTCTGCTTGTACAATTAGATTTTATTTTCTACTTAAAATGCTTATATTTTCTCCTAACCTCTTTGAATCCTTCTTACAGGGTCCTGTCACTAGCAGAAGTGTAGCAGTAGTTGAGGGGAAAGTATATTTATTTATTTAACATTAATATTTTGCTTCCTGTCTTCTAAATGCCAGTTATGTCAAATTGTCCTTATTCTTGGCACTACAGCACCCATGCAAAGAACACCAATATTTTTTGCTGGTTTTCTCCACAATCTGTCTCTTCCTCTTCTTGCTTTTTTTTTTACCCTCATCATTTTGAAGAACTATTAAGTGTTCAACCCATGAGAGCAAATTCTAGTTTTACTGGTCTTAGTGAATCAATTTATAAAAACTGGCAGTTTTGCCACTTAATAACATTGCTGGAGGAATCTATGGCATGTGAGCTTGTCATTCTGTTTGCAGGGTAGGATATGTCTCGCTTAACTGTGACTGTCTAGAAGTTACACATCCCTCTGAGCCATCTTTGGAGGATGTTGCATCCCTCTACTTCCAAAGAGGAAGAATAGCTGACTATCTGTAAGTTATGCCCCAAACTTCAGATTTGTGGGTAAGGTGAGGTAAATCCAGTGTCAGCACTTTATGGTTTTTGAACTGTGTGCAGTTTCTGGCTCCTCAGGGCCAGATCCTGTGCTTGTGGCACGTCAGACTGTGGGGCTCTGTTTGAAAGTTTGTTGCCCAGTCTGAATCCTGGGAGAAGCTGAGCCAGCAAAGTCTGTTGGGCATTTGAGTCACAGCGGTGACCCAGCCCAGTGAAATGGGTACTTGCAGATGTGGTGAATACCTCCCAGGGCTGTCCCACATTCATTTTCCTGACCCCTGGGACTCTTGGCTGTATGGTGATTTTGATACGTCTTGTAGGGTCTGGAAGATGAGTGACTTTTGCAATCATTGTAAATGAAGAGAAAAATTACAGTGGTGGTTGTGAATTTATTTTAGCATGACCATGCTCTAAATTTGGAGTAAACTCAAAGCTGTAATAAAGTCTTTCACCTTCAGGACTAGACACTACTAAACTGAAAATAAAAGCACTATTTCTGCTTGTGGAGTGGGATTGACAGACTGGCATTTCTTTTGGCAGACAATAAAAGAGCTGCTGTCCTTCACTGGAAAAAGAGGGAGGCTGTTACATTCTTGGCCTAAAAGAAATATTGTGCCTCATTCATATTGGAGACTTGCCTCAATGTCTTCAGGGACTTTTGGAAAAG
Organism: Atrichornis clamosus; assembly: GCA_013400975.1. Taxonomy (NCBI): domain Eukaryota; kingdom Metazoa; phylum Chordata; class Aves; order Passeriformes; family Menuridae; genus Atrichornis; species Atrichornis clamosus. The sequence goes on from WBMZ01015092.1 coordinate 37,866, forward strand.
CAGCTCAGATTCTTTGCTAAACTGCTTTCCTAGCCTCTAGTTCCCTGTTCAGCTTCAGAAACTTGGCCAGAAGAGAGTCCGGCAATGGTATGCCAGGTCTTCTTCTAGGCAGTTGGAAGCAGATGTGACAGGGCTGTATCCAGAACAGTAGTAAATGGAAAATGTGCAAAGATTTCTGTGAAATTCATTGAACAGACAGCAGAGCCTCAATCCAGTGGCTGCTAGTCTGGTGCTCCACCAGGTGAGATGCAGAGATTGCTGTGGGCAGTGTTTGTCTGTAGAGGGTGCATGATGGGTATCTGGGAAAGTGGAGAGGCTCCGTTTCCTGGAGCAAAAGCTCCAGTTAAGCTTGCCAGGATGAACTGCCACAGGATGAGCACCCATTGTGTGCACAGGATATTTCTACCTGGAGTAAACTGGTGCTGTGCTGAGGCCGTGCCCATTTATTTCTTGTGAAGAGTCCTTTAGCTAAAGTTTGAGCCTATAAGATCTGTGCATAGGTACAGAGCGTCTAACCATAGATATGGTGCATTCCTTCCTGCTGCAATGCTGTAGGTGTATTATTTGTCAATTCACTTGGTCTTTTAACATCAAAGTGCATAGGTAACTGCTAAGGGTCCAGTCTGGTGAAGCTGGAATCACTCAGGTGTGGAAAGATACAGTTCAATGTCTCCCTGCAGGACTGTTCTGGGCAAAGGGTTCATGGTATGTGAGCTACAGCACCAGTGAGTAAGGTGTGAATGTTCATTTAGTCTAGAAGATGAGGATTTACTGTGGGCACAGGGTTATTTTGACCAAATGATAATAAAGATTTCTCCTTATGATGTGGAAAAGCTGGGGGTTTTTTTGGTCACGAGTGTGGCAGATTCTGTCTTGACATTGAGAGAGGTTTTCCATCCCTGTTGCCTCAGTGTACCCTCTGCCTGATACTCTCCCTCGTCCTGTCGTGGCTGCAGACCCCCTTGCTGATCTGATGTTTGGCCTCCAGTCATGTGGGTGAAGAAATCTGCTGCTCCTCACTCCTTGAGGAGCTGCTGGCAGATGGCATTTGACTGCAAAGGGTTGATACCAGCCAAGTCTGGCACCAGGAGAGATTTGGGTTCACACTAGCAACAGGGAGATGTTGATGCATTTAAAAGACAATTTGGCACTGGACACAAAACCAGCTGTCATAGCAGCACAGTATTAAGTCCAGCTACTAATGAATGGATGCTTGGTGCTGTGGGAGAGAGGCCTAAAAAATTGTGAGAAGCTCACAACTGGGATAAAAGGAAAGGGAAGTGGAGCCAGTGAGGAAGGAGAGGCAGGAGGAAAAGTAGCACTGGGAGTCATAGTGGTTAAAATGGGATATTGTAAGCTTATTTGAACAGGAGTGTGACACATATGTCAGGGATGCCTTCTGCTGTGGAGCTTTACTTATAGGTCAAACAGGGAGGTGTGAGAGAAAACAGTATTTGGGTGTTAAACCTGGGCTGATGGGGGAGGGGGAGGTGATGAGTCAGCAGGACAGAGGGCAGATACATGAAAGAGAGAGGAGAATTCACTTCTAAAAAACCAGTAGAAATAAGGAAAAAATGCTTCAAAATCTTATCAACCTAACCAACATATTAAAACCTCATGGGGATATACGGACCTTTATGGATATTAAAGCAGGCAGCAGGAATGCAGTACTTTTTGGGCTCTGATGGTAGGTGTTGCTGTGAAAATCAGAGATACTTTGGTTGATGAGCTTGAGAAACTGCATTTTGTTGCTTTGACTAAACTGCTTGAAAGGTTTGGACTCTGCATGGTTTTCCATGTGATCTCAGGGTTGTTTTAAAAATGTTTTGACTTAATTTGGCAGAGATGTGCATTTCAAAATGGAAATTAAATAAACTGGGGGGGAAGAAATCTGTGTAGCTCAATAGCAGATAAAAGTCAAGAAGTTTCCCGCTCAGCTGGCTTCAAAAGAAGCCATTTTCATTAACATGCATATACTTAGCCTTTATCATTAATTTTAATAAAGATGGTGAATTTAAGTCAAGATGCAGCAAGGCTAAGTCACCATATGAATGGCTGTGGCATATTCTTTTCACTCAAGAACACATTTATCTTGATGACATCTCTTTGGTGCTCCAGCAAATGCACTTTTCCAGGGGAAAATACCTGCTCACCTGACTCTAATACAAACCTCACTCTGATGTAAAATTGGTTATTCTGAAACAAAGCAGGAGTGTGCATTGTTCTAGATGAGCATAAAAACTGAATCACAATTCAAGGATCATCTTTATTTAAAATAGTAGAATTTGCCCTGTAGTACACAGGGTCATGGATGTTGTTTATCCTGCCTTTAGCAAGTGGACAGTGAAGGGGACTGAAAACTGCCTGAAGGGCTGGGCCCAGAGCCATGTCCAGCCAGAGGACAGTCACTACTGGTGGCCCAGGAGTTTGATACTGGGGCCAGAACTGTTAAACCTCATCATTCATGAACCTGGTTGACTGGGCAAAGTGCTCTGTCAGCACTTTTGCAGATGATATGAAACCAGGAGCAGTGGCCGATGAACCAGAGTTGTGCTGCCATCCAGAGGGAACTGGACAGGCTGAGAAATGTGATAGGGGCCTCATGGTGTCCAACCAAGGAATATGGCAAGTGCTGCCCATGGGCAGGAGTAGCCCCATGCACTGCTACAGGCTGGAGCTGGCCCCAGGAAAGGCCTTTGGGGTCTGGTGGACCCCAAGATGACCATGAGCCAGCAATTGCCCTTGTGGCAGAGGTGACCACCACCCTCCTGGGCACTCTCCTTGCCCTCAGGGCAGGGGAGGTGATCCTTCCATTCTGCTCAGCCCTGGTGAGACACGTCTGGGACCTGTGCCCAAAGGTGGGCTCCTTGTTACGGGAGAGACATGGACATACTGGAGCGAATCCAGTAAAAGGCCACAGAGGTGGTTAAGGAATGGAGCATATGTCATATGAGAAAAAGCTTCAGAGAGCTGGGATTCTTTAGTTTGAAGAAGGGAAGGTTCAAGGGGACCTTACCCATATGTAAATGCTTGATTGGGGGACGGTAAAGAAGTCAGAACCAGTTCTCAGTAGTTCCCAGTGTTGGAACAGGAGATTCTCTTTAAACATAAGGAAACAGCCCACATTTTATTGTGAGAGTGATGGAGCACTGGAACAGGTTGTCCAGAGAGGTTGTGAAGTCCCCATCCTTGGAAATACTGAAAACTGGACATAGCACTGAGCAGCATGCTGTAGGGTGACCCTGTTTTGAGAAAGGGGTTGGACTAGGCCATATCTAGAGGTCTCTTTCCACCCCAGCCATGGTGTGATTCTGTGGATAGGTAATATTTTTGTTATCCAGTGATAAAAATAATTCTTCACTGGACTGACACTGCAATTGTTCAGATGGTTTCAGTGAAAAATAGGAGTAAAAATCACTATGTATCTAAAAGTTCATTGGTAGTTAGAACTTGAAAACATTGCTATGTTCAAGTCCATGTTTTACCTTTTACAGAATTCTCAGTTCTTGTCAGAGGAACACAGAATCATAGAATTGTTTGGGTTGGAAGGGATGTTAAAGACCATCTAATCCCACCCCTGCCACCACGGGCTGGAGATGTCACCCACTAAGTCAGGTTGCTTGGGGCCCCATCCAACCTGGCCTTGGAAGAGAATGAAGGGTACTTGTTTTGAATTGCACTGAGGGTTTTGGTGGTGGAAGCCTGGCTTGGAAAAAGTGACTTTGAATTTCCTAGCAAGAAGGAGCTCCTGCAAGTAGCATATCATGAACATGGTGTTACCTTTGTGTGCCACAGCTGGGGGAGGCAGGGGGAACGTTCCTAGAAGAGCTTGTCTGCTTATATGCCTCCCTGCCAGCAGTAAGCAGGACCAGGATCTCTTGCTTTTTAAATGTATCTCTGATTTGTTGCTCAAGTTCCTTTTTGTGTGTTTATTCCCAAAGGTGTTGGTTTTCTAAGTTGGTTGGCTCTGAGAAAGCTGGGGGTATAACAGCTGCAGGGTCTGATCTCTCTGGAATGAATTTCTTGGAACACGTGAGAAATGCAGCCTAAACCTTCAGCAGCTTGCAGGGCTTGGCATGAAATAGCCCTTGTGGATCTCTTCCAACCCAAGGTATTCTGTGATTCTCCTGTGGGCCAATTTTATCTCAGTGCAACTACTGAGCATTATCCCTACTCTCTGAGCTGTTTTCCTTCTGAAAACTGTTGTTTTGTCATCAACAGTGGAGAGTATTGATCACTGGAAGAGAATAACTTGGCACATTTCGAGGGCTCTGTCTGAACTGGAGGTGGCAGCAGTGGGAGTGGCCATTTCTTTTTGTCTGGAGGGGAGAGAAGAAAAGTGAAGAATTTTATTCTAAACCATCTTCCGTATTAATGTGTAGTTTAAACAGTGGCTGGGGAGGAGATATAATCTGCAGTTGACTGGTGGTGGGCTTGAGGAAAAGGCTGGTTGTAGTGTAGGTGAAAAAGATGTTGGCAATAGGAGCTTCTGAAGTACCATCTGCTAAATAGTAATCCTGAGTTACAGGCAGCAGCTGGAGTAGAGAGTTTTCTTCTAGGTATATTTATCATTGTGAATAAAAAAACTAGAGAGGAGGTGGGTTTTTTAGTAATAAAAAGTGTTTCACATTATCAGCTTTATGCAAATATTAGATAAGAGACGTGTCTTCTGCACAATGAGACGTAAAAGCTGCTGGAATAAAACTACTGGAAAACATAAAGGCTGTTATTTAATTGCTAACAAACCCTCACTTTCCCTGAAATTCTGCTTTTCATTCCTTTTCTGCTTGAAGTTTTTGTGCAGTGTTGGGGAGGCCATCAGACAGCTGCACTGACAAGTTCTGGTTAAACTGTCGTACCCTGAGCCACAAGGTGACCTTGGGCAGTGCATGAGCCTGACATGATGAAAACGTTTTTTTTCCCAGCTGTCTGTGTTAGACTCCTGGGTCTCAGGTTTCTTTTACAGTCATGATTTTGGATCCTACTGGAAGTAGTGTTAATTCACTATACCAAAGCCTGCATCCAGGCAGAGATCCTGCAGTAACCCTGTATCTTGGGAGTATATAAAATGATGCTTATTCTGCAGGATTTTCTGGAAGAGCTGTAGAAACTTCATGCTGATCCCTGCCCCTGGGCATGCTGGCTTGGATTTCTCCATCAAGAAGGAAATCCTGCTACTCCTGCATAGACAAGGACGTAGACTCTTTCTTCTTTAGCCTTTCTTCCCTGACTTTCACAGCACTTATGGGAAAGGCAGGCCCTTGGCCTTTCTCTGCCCAGCAGCTCTAGGGGTGAGTGATGAAGAGTCATTTCCAGTGGGACAGAAAAAGTTCAGGATGGGCTCATTCCACTGTCTTTCCTCAAACTGTGCTGATGCTCAACCCTATGGCACCATCTCAGTACCCAGACAACATTCAGGCTGACAGAGAGCTGGTGAGAGTTGTTATCTCTGAACTCAGGCTGGACACTGAAGGAGGCTTTCACTGAGCACTGGGTCTGGAGGTAGGGAAGGGTCAGGGTCCAAAATACACAAGAACAGAGGATAACGAGACAGTCAGTGATGCTGTGAATAATAGTTGGCCTGGTGGAAGGCTCACTTAGGTGAGTCAGGGTTGGATCCTGAATATTTACAGATACCTGCAAGGACATAAACTTGAAATTTAGAGGAAAACTGAAGATTTCTAGAAATTCTGAAACTCAGAGGAAGTGCAGCTAACAAAGCCTTTTGTGTGTATCCTTAGGGTTTCCCGGGGGCCAACTGCTTCAGTGTGAGCATCCTTCAGCAACCACAGCAAGAGTTGATATTTGCTGTTGGTGAGTTCAATCCCATCTTATGGAAGCTGAACTGATGGAGGAAGCTCCTTCCCCATGGTGTCTGAGGGTGCCTTGGACTCTGAACATTTAAAATTCAGCATGAAATGAGGCTGGTCTTGTTAAATGCAGGAAAGTTGTTGCTGACAAGTGTTTGCAACAATGTGTAGACAAATGAGATGATAGGGAGCAAGAAACATGTCTGCAGTTAATAAAGTAAATGTAAATATGAGGCTTAGAGAGAATCAGAATTGTGTTGCAGTCAGTTCTTCAGGCTCTTGATGCCTACCATATCATGAAGGCTTTCCCATTTGGGGTAATCATCTGCTGTGCCTTTGTACAGAGGCTTTTTAGGTTGTCATTGAACCTGCCCCCAATGCTGGTTCAAGACCAAGAAAACACAAAGAGCAGATATGGGCAGATCACCAGAAGTGGGAGCCCAGGAGACTCAGCAGCATTAGGTGCAGAGAAACCACAAGCAGGAGTCATCCGTTCAGACCCTCTCTCTCTAATAAGGATGCTGACAGAAAATGTGTTTAGCTGTCTCTGGTAATTGCAAAGCAGAATGGAGAGACTTATTTCCATTTGAAAGAAGACAGGCATCTAGGGAGCCACGCAGCCAGGGCAGAGAAGTGTGCTGGTGCCTGTCTGCTGGAGCTTGGTCACAGCCTGGGCTTCAAAGCAGGGAGGAGGAAAAGGAGCCAGGTGAAGGGAGGCTTTCAGAGATTGCTTTGGAGCAGCCCATCTTGGGGAGACAGAGTGTCTTGGGTGGACTGTAAGACCAAAGACTGACATGTTGCTGAGTTGAACCTGCAACAGAGATGCCCATGATGTCATTTGCCTTTTAAATAAGGTGGATTTAAGAACAAATGTGATTTGGAGGCAGAATGAGAACCATGCACCCCACTGAGCAATTAAATTTTATTCCTCTTTTTTGAAACCTCTGAAAGGTCTGCTCTAAAATTTTGTGCTTTGCCTTAGAGTTTTTGGTATAAACATGAATTAATGAATAGCACATAAGAGGGAAAAATGGAAATCTGTGGACCATTAGTTACATCTTCGGAAGAGAGAGCTGTCTCCTGGGTCTCACTAGCAGGGTCTCCTGGAGTACAAGGCTGTTTGCTCCAGGGTTGCTCAGCAGCTGAGCCCTTGGAACAGACACACAGACACCACAGTGCACCTGCAAATCTGATGTGGAGAGTCTCTTCCCCATTTTAGAGTCGTGGACTGGTTTCATTGGTATGATTCAGGGGTTTGCTGCATTTGTGCTGCAAGCCAGCAGCTGTCCCTCACAGTTGAATGACCAGAACTAAATGGTCATCACTTGCACATGGGCATTTTAAATGTTTTGTATTTTGCAACATTTCACACTAGCTAGAATAAATTCAATCTTCAGGTGGAATATTTTCCCAGTGAATAGTGTAGTTTTAACAAAATGGAAATGTTTGCCTGATACCTGCTGATTTTTATGTGTCAGTAACTGAAAGATCTTTTTTCTTCCATTGAAATGCCTAAGTGTTTCCTTTAGACTTAGGTCTGCAAAGAGGTTATTGTATTCCCTTTGGTGTAATACAATATTCAAACTTGCATGAGTGGAAAAGATGCAAATGAAAAGTGCCAGAAGGAACAGAGAGCGACTTTTTTCTGTAGAAACTTTGTTGAAGTTTCTTATCAGAGGCACTAGTGGCAGTGTTTGTGCTGATTAATAATACCTTTTTTTTGGAGAATTTATTAGAAATAAAATGTACTTTGGCTGTGATGATATTTGATCTTAAGGTATGGTGTATTTAGGAGCTTTATCATTAAGGATTTGAAGCATGAGATTGCATAGTCTGAACTCACAGACTCCTGGAATTTCAATGTATTATTCTCTTCTAAATTCTATATCGTACTCCCTTAAACTGACACAATGCATTGTGTTGGAGCTTGAATAGATAGAGGTGAACTATAATGTCAGATAAACCCTGGGCGCCGAGGAAGGGAATGAATGAATGCAAGAGGTGAGCAAGGTGCTGTGTTTGGAGCCTGGTGCTTTTCTGAGGCACGGAGAAGGAATCTGGCACACGTCGCAGAGCTCCATCTGCCTCCCCTTTCCTTTCCACAGTGTGGGGAGTGAGTGGAGGGTGCCAGCCCTCCTGCCATGGAGGTGTGCTGCTGCAGAAGGTGCCATTGCTGGTGACTGCCTTCCCACAGCCTCCAGCTCTCAGAGGCCACCAGGAAGCAGGCATGGCCTGGGTGCTTGGGACGGGACATGCCAAAGGGACACTGTTCTGCAATCAGCCCCAAGCAATTAGTTTTGAAGAAGTGCTGTTGTTTTGTAAAGGCGCCAGGCTCTGGATGGAGTCAGGATGTGGATTTATTTATTCAAATTAATTCACTTGCTGGCAAGCAGGGTAATTTCCTTTCTGGACACTGCTGCAGGCACTGACCATGATGCCACTGCTCAGCACTAAAGTGAACCCCCTAAGGGGGACCCTGTGTAAGGCTCCAAAACCCTTGCTCAATGAGACACTTAAAAGGGCTTATGATTTTTCACGTACAAGTATAGGAGGAATACTGACAAGATATTCTCAAGAGGTGAAAACAACAAAAATAACTCTACTGGCAACTTTAGAAAATCAAAGAACTTTGGCAAAAGATTTAGAGCAGCATTCAATCAACATAAAACCCTTTTCAAAGCATTAACTTAGCCCATTCAGTTTAGCAAACTCTAAGCCTGCCCGATCTTAAGTTTCTCAAAATCCCAAGAAAAGGGAATTAGAAGAAGAGGAAAGTGAGACAGAAAAGATATAGAAAAGAACAAACATAGCTACCTCTCCGGATTCCAGCAGTGTTCAGCTGATGGAAATTCCAAGCGGAGGTAGAGTCAAGAAATGCTTGCCTTGTGTCTCAGGTTAAATACCCTTGGACTTTCCTGGGCCCTTCCCTCAGGTGGAACTTACGGTCATTTGGCCTCTCAGAGGCTGGGCTAAGGGCTCCAGAGGTGGCTGTGGAGCATTGCCTCCTGTGTGCCCGGGACTGGTGGCCACCGCAGGGCTGGGATACGGGCCAGGGGTGTGGGGGGTGCGGAGCAGGGCATCGCCTCACCAGGGCAAGGCCCGACCTGCTCCTTCCCACACGCACCCGAAATGCTTTGAGCCTGCAACGCTTCCAGGCCCTCCCACCCTGAGGTGCTGCCGTCCCCTTGGCGGGCACACGTGAACACGTGTGTAGAGCTGGGGGGCAGAGAGGTGGCCCTGTGCTGTCCCACCATGGCACAGCAAGGTTGCACATGGGATGTATCCAGCCCCACTTGTGTCCCAGGTAGACAGTGTAAAGCTGGGATGAAAGCTGCCTCCTTTCCCAGCTGTATATATTTGCATGCAATCTTCTTTCTGCTCATAACTTTTCTACACCTTGACTTAGCAATTTCTGTCTTTTATCTTTCTCCAAAATTCTGTTATTTTGACTTGAATGGAGTGGAGGAATTAATAACCTGAGGAAGGACAGAATGATTTCATGGCTGAGGCAGCTGAATGATTTGTTCAAGATATTCATAACAGATTGAAAATGGGAATGAACAGTGGCAGTAAACTTTTGGGGGCAGTAAAAAAATCAGGCTGAAGAATTCAGAAGGATAATTGGAGGCATGGTGACTGGGCAGAAAACCATGAGATTCCAATATCTGTAATTGTACAGTGATATATGTGGTGAAAACCAGTCCTAGCATCATGTACAAAATATCTGGCTCTGAGCAGACCATTGCCATGCAGAAGTGATTTACCTGGGCTGTGACACCTTGTGTTGTAAAGACATTGTCTTGGTTGCTCAACAGTGGTCAAAAAAAAAAAAGTCAAGGTGTCCATGAAGTAGTAGGAAGCAGCAAATTCTAGGACTCCTGAGCCATCTCAGGCAATCAGGCTAGCAACCAACTCAGGGTATGGAAAACTCTAGTCAAATGTGTCATGTGTGTGTTTAAGTAATGGTAAGCAGGTGTTGTCCATAAGGATATGGATATATTGGAGTACAGACAAAGAAAATTCATACCCTAAACCCATTAGACATTCATCTGCTGGTATTGTGCACAGCAGAAAATTCAGTGATGCAATGTATGTTTTTACTGGCTCAGATTCAAGACTGAGTACATTATTCACAAGAAGCAAAGGTACCACTGAATTATTCAGGGCTTGCTGAACAAGTGTTGGAAACCCAGTTCCACTGCACTATCTTAAGGTGTTTTTTTTTCTTTTATTATACCACAGCCTACAAGGCCAGGGCGCTCTAGCAGTAGCAGATCTTTCTCTACAGGTCTGGTAGGGGAAAACAAATATTTGATGCATAGAAATATGTATATGATGAGCCATCAATGGCTTTTCTAGATCAATGGCTTCATGATAATGTATTGCAGCTTGTTTGCACATTTCCAGCAGCTTGGGGAGGATGTCTAAAAGTTGTGTGGCAGGTGCTGGTAGCTGAGATGGCAGCAGGACCACCCTGCTCTGGCTATATTGTGTATTTATGGAGGGAAAAATGTCTCAATTCTCTCCTCCTGAGAAGGCTAAGACACCAAGACATGCTGCTCACACAAATGGTGCTCCCTCCTCTTTGCATCCTGAGCAGAGTGAGCCCCAGGGGTGCTGCTGGCAGATGCAGGAGTTGCTGTGGAGCACCGCTGGCAGCAGGTGACCCGAGGAGCAGTGGTTGCTCCAGGGACCGCGGTTCAGTCTGTGTGTGAACAGATGGGCAGCGAGGAGGGGAAGTGCCTGTGGTTTGGCATCACCACTGATCACTCTCAGAAGTCTGGGAATTCCTGACAGTGGCACGAGTCATGCTGGATGTTTAATTTATTTGGCAGTAAGGAACTCTCATTTCCGGAAATAATGTAAATAAATAAATCCAGAAATAAATCCAGAGATTTATTTGGTGTTTGTTAAAGGCTGAACATTATTTACCCTGCAAATGAGATTTATGGAATTTTAAAGAGAAACTCCATGCCTTTGGGGGAAAAAAAAAGATTTTATGTGTTATTTTCAGGGTTACTGAATTTTTAAAGCTTTCCCTAGAGAGTGGGTCACATCTTCATCTGGCATAAATATTGTGTAATTAATATGAAGCATATACTGGCCTTTTGCCAGGTGAGCATCTGACTTTATATGTAATTCTCTAAAATCTGTTTTAAAAAGGTTTTCCTGTTTTTCCTGATGCAAGGATTTTCTTGCTGGGGGTGGGTAACTGGCCAGTTATGCACACAGCATTGACTAAAAGACAATATAAATAATGAAAACAGTTTAAAATGTGTATTTGCTTTCTCAGAAGCCTTGGTGTGCTCTCTAACTGCATAAATACACAACTTTGGGTCAGGTTTCTGGCTGTTTGAACTGGTGGCTGATGTAGAAGGTATTCCCTTTCCTAATATGTAGTGGCATTAGGGTGCAAGCTGTCAAATTTGGAAACAGAGCTAGTGGGAAGAGTGTCGGTGAGATGGTCAGACATAAATGATATCTTTGGGAAAATCCCCACCATTTGTAGAATAAGACAAAACATTGTATCTTAATAATTTAATTGAACAGGGAAGTAAAAGTGCCCTTTTCTTTGTCCTTTCTTTGTGATACAGTGACAGCATTACAGACGTCTGCTCTACTAGTTCTGCTTCCCAGGATGAAACCCCCTCTGCTATTAATGGGTGCCATCCAGGGCTTGCTGAAAATAGCAACAGCAAAAGTCTGATTAAATTCTGTTGTTTTCATTCAAGACCTTTCCCGACCTGCACTGTCATATTCCTGATAGGTGATGGGCATCACACAGGAAGACTCCTGTGCCTGCAGAAGCTCCCAGGGATTTCTGTGTCACGTGGAGAGGGGCTGAGGCCAGTGCAGGTAATTGGCCTTTCCCACACTGATGAGGTGCTGCAGTTATCTCTGGCACAGTCTGAATGAACAGTGCTAAATCTGCACTTTTTAATTGAATCTCCAGTGACTCTGCCAACAGTTGTCATTGCTCATGTCCACCTGACAGCTCTTACACATCCACCTCAAGCAAAGATCTCATTGCTCAGCTTTTCAGGAGCCTCTTGCCCAGCAGGACCTCAGCCATGTTGGCAAAGTCCTTCTCGAAAGGACCCATAATTTCGTAATTTTATTTTCTCTCTGGTGAAGGTGACCTTGAATGCCCTTATATTAACTGATTCAAATCTTCTCCTCTGAGCTAAGTGCATTATACCCTAAACCCATTCCAAATAGACAAAATAATTTTCTGTATTTCCTTATGTTTCCCTGGCTAGCTCTCTCACATGGATCCTAAACCGGTTGTTAGATACTTAACAAAGCAAAAACTGGTTTTATGCCTGTAGGTTAAATACAGGTTAAATACATCTCACAAATGAAATTTCCAAGTGAAGCATGGATATAGCTAATTCATTCTAACCTGGCTTTTCTGTGGTTACCCATAAAGATAAGAATTCCTATTAAGTAGTCTGATTTATCTCTCTTTCCAACCCCTTTTACATAGAATAATAATTTTTTCTATTATGCCTTATTATTATGCCATTAAAAATCATGAGCAAACATTAGATTTAATCACTTCAGTGTTTCAAAGCCAAAGTTTGATTGATGGACTCCCAGGACAGCTTCTCAAAATACTAAGTTCTTCATCTATCTTAACACAATATATTGTTGTGACACATTTTTATTAGGCAGGTACCAGTTATTTGGAAAAAAAAAAGGGCTCTTGAACTTACCTTGAGCTTTAATTTGTACGTCTGAGTCTATATGTCCAGCATTTTACTTGTCAAAGCAATATAGTCTATTTTTTTTTAATTGTCTGGATAAACAGTTTAAACTTAAGGTGTTTATTTATGCCATTAATTTTCACGTGCTGAACTTTTTCGAGAGTGCATCCTATTTTCATTTGGCTTTCTTTTATGGGACAATCCACACAGGCCAATCCTAACCCCTCTCCCATCCCCGCTGCAGTGCTCTCCTCCACGAACTCTTTGAAGGCAACAGGACCCTCTGGCTGCTCTCGTCCACAGCGATGGGCTGAGGGGAGCGACACTGGGAAATAAAGCAACATGACAGTGTTCCTTGCAGTTTAAAGGCGGTTGTGGGGTTAACATCCTTTGAGGACTTGACTATTTTCTCCTGCTGCCTTTGAGTTTGAGTGTTCCAGTCTTTTGCAGCTGGGTTTGAGGTGGGATGTCCTGTGCAGAAACTCTCTAGACTTTAGTATCATCTTATGGATATGAAGCTCGTGATACAATGTGCATGACAATCTGTAGCATTGGTCTGAAATTGTTTCTTCTGCTGCTGACAGCTTCTGAAGAGACCCAGTGACACTGTCATGAAGTGTCTCCTTCCCTATTTACTCTGCAGAAGTGGCACGTACCTGTATGGAAAACGTTGTCCAGAAAGGTCACATTTGGTTTGGTTTTGCCTTGTGTTTTTGGTAGTTCAGTCTGCATAACTTCTATAAGTAGAAACCATCCTTCTTCTTGGTGATCTAATCAACTGATTTAATACTTGAACTATGTCTGTTATAAATTATGTCCTTAAAATTCACTTTTTAATTCCCTAGCCTGATAATAAAATCATCTGGTTGACTGAAGTGAAATGTAGTGAGTCAGAATCTCTTTTGGGTATGAATCATCATTAAATCAGTAGTAATGACAGCAGAGTAATACTCCTTATGAGTTAAAACTTAAGAACCACTACAATTTCTGCTATTTTACACTGGAAACCACACTGATTTATTAAATTTGTCAAACAAAGCTAAAGGACTGGCAGAAGCAGACAAAGCAATAAATGAGCCAATAACACCTTTGATCAATGGTCTGTGCTTTTTCAAGGAAGATACTTTTCAAGCTCATTTTGCTGTTACTAAAAATGTTTACCTATCTTTCTGTCATCAGATTTTAAAAATGGAGGCTAGAATTAGACTCATGGTGTCTAGCCACATCAAACCCCTCTCCCCCATATTTAGTGGAGGAAGAGAGACCTCCCTAGAGATGAGCTATTGCACCCACACAAATGCCTGTGTTAGGATGGGCAACATCTGCTTTTGGAGGAGCCCAGACAACTGCTGGACTTGTGCTTGTCTTTTGGAGCAGCTAAATCTTAGTGAGATAAACCCCACCTGTAGGCAAGACTAGCTATCAAAATGAAACAAAATTTAATTGAGAATCACATTGAAAAGTATTTTACTGATACCCACTACAAATGAATTCAGTTATCATTTGAATTCTGTTAAATTTAAGAAGTTTAGTTTCTCTCTTTCAAATATGTATCTGGCATAAATATTTTGTTGACATCAATCATATGGGTCCCCATAATGAAATGTCTTCATCTTATGTCTGTCAGACTTTCACTGGAAAATGGATGGGTTAAAACTCCTTGCCAATACTTTCTTTTGTATCTTTTTGCTATGAAGTTAGTTTGCTTGGTAACATAAATCCAGCTGCTCACATTGGGAAATATGTAGAGGTGAGTCCTTCTAGGAGCTCTGAAAATATTAAAACTAATACTTAACTCTGTAATGATCTTTAGGATCTGATTTATTAGGCAAGGATGTAAAACCTATATCTCTCCGTGTAAATTGGAAATGCTTGCCATGGGTGGAGGATAGAGCCTTTGCCTCTTGGTAAGCATGGGCTGCCTGAACTTGTCAGTTCAGCACCAGGAACCAGCACAACTGGGACAGGTGGAGGAGCCTAAGTAATGTATGGCTCACCTGAGTGCTCACCTGATGAAAGATCATCAATTAGCCTTACTAATGTGTGCAGCTCACGTCTGTAACCTAAATGTGTTTGTGGTCCTTGTCAGTGCTGAGCAGCGGAGGGATGTCTGATGAGCCACAGCTGCCCTGTTTGAAATAGGAGTAGCAGAAGGCAGGAATTGTCATCTGTACAGAGGGGAGGTGACACAATGAGTGGGCCCAAGCACAACACAGATGTGAGCAAGCACCTGGTGCCTCCTCTGCTGTCCTTGCCAGAGAAGCTCTTCACCTCTCTCCTTGTGCAGAGCACTAACACCATAATGCAGGTGGTAAAGCATCACAGCAGGAAGAGGTTTAGGAAGGAGCTGAGGTATGTGTAAATACATTTGTCCCTGGGCAGGTGGACTGCAATCAGGGACAGTCCAGGTCCTTCCATGAGCAAAAGCATTTACATCTGAAAATGAAGTGACAGGAAAAAAATGCTAAAATGACTGTAGAAATCTTGCACTGGTGCTTAGCACTGGAAAGTTACCTTTACCACATGTCCTGTGTTGGCAGAGGGAGTCCAGTTGTTTGCTGCAGAAGTAGCAGGTACCAGCTATTTTCAACAACCCCAGTGCCTGTCAAGTGTTCTGATGTGCTGTGGTAGAAGTCAGAAGGAACAGTGCACTGGAAAAATTAATAGAGCAATGGGTTTCTGATGGGGCAGTCAACGACTGTCATAGGGCATCATTTCATCCTGGTATAAGAAAGAAATTTTTTACAATGAGAACAGTCAATCACTGGAACAACATCCTCAGGGATGTGGCAAGATGCCCATCACTGGAGGTTTTTAAGGTGTTATAGGACATGGTGCTAGGTAATTTCATCCAGGATCCATCTTCCACAAAATGTGGCACCAGGTGATCTTTCGAGGTCCCTTCCTACCTGAGCTGGGTATGATTCTAAAAGTGGTAGCCTGAGGTGACATGGGCCTGGATGTGGGTGTGTAAGAGCCGTGAATATGTTCTTGGGATCCAACTACATATTATCCCGATAAAACTTTTCTGCAGAATTGGGACTAAACTTTCTTAGGACACAGTTGCTGCTGAAAGATGCCAGCAAGAGACATTCTGCTTCAGCCTTGATGGCCCATACCAGCATATGCCAGAGCATCTCTACCTGGGCAGTACAAGGAGAATCAAGAGTAAACACAGTGCTGCTTTTCCTGTGCAGGAGTAATTCCTACCTTATTTGATAGAAAGCCAAGCAGCACAAATCTTATCGGCTTCCATCATTTTCTAAACTTCAGTTTTGCACGCTTGAAATTCAATTTTTGTTTGGTTGCTTCACAACACCAGGTTAACACATCATTAATGAAATCAGAAGCACTTTTTCCATCTGAAGCCTTGTACATTGGTTAGTTGGGAGGTGGCAGAAGAAGAAACAAATGTTTGTATATCCCATCCCAAGCAGCTAAAACACTGTGCAGGTTGCTGATTCTCATTCCAAACACATTCTAATGAGGCATCCCACAGCAGGGATAGCACAGCGTGAAGGAGAGGTGTTCAGGATAAAGATCATCAGTGCTATTCATCAGTCTTGTATCTGTGAGCTAGTGAGACAACAGAGTCATCACTGCAAAACTCCAGTCCCACTCAGTGCACCAGTGTCATTGAACGGGTGCCACTTCAATCTACAGGGAAGTGGAAAATAGCAGGAGAGGCTTTAACCAGTCCAGGGTGTTGTGATTCTCAGTGCTGAATCCTTCCTCATGGGTCTCACAGCAGCCTCTGTAAGTATAGATTGTCTGCAGCACCAAGGCACTGCAAAGAAAGGGCCAGAGGAAGCTCAGGAGCTCACTCTGGAGACCTGAAAAGCAGAGTGGTTTCTTGAGCTCACCCAGACCAAGGGATGCTTCTGGGCACACCCAGGCTCAGGAAGATCTTCATTCCTATAAACACTAATACAGGATTTAACCAACACTTCATCTGATGTCAAAGTTGCAAACTACAAATCCCTCATGATTTTCCACCATTATGGGTCCTTGTTCCCCTTGCTTAATATTTTCCATTCCTTGTAATGCACTCAGCTCTGTTTAGTAGCCCAGTGTCTTTTTTCTGATTTATAAATATTTTGATAACACAAACAAACCTGGAACACAAGCTAGGATGTGGATATTTTTCCTTTTGTTAATAAAGATCCAGACAATCCCAAACCATTTTGAGTCCGACTCATCTGTTACTCTTGCAGCATTTTCTGGACTGCCAGGTATTCAGAGCATCCAGCTTCTAACTGATGAGTTTGTAAGTGTGTTTAATACGGAAAATCTGCCAGCTCCAGACTGCAACAGACCTCAAGGGCACATGGGCACATGGGTCATGGGTGACCTTCAACAGCCATTTCAGGTCTGTGCCTCAAGTGCCCACTTCTAAAAAGAGGTAATGGCACCAACTCACTTGTCTCACGTGGATGCTCAGAAATATCCAGAGAGGCTGCATAAGCACCAGCAGTGCTTGTGGATGGGAATGTTGCCAGTCACTGTTTTCTGGTGGCCTCTGTGCCAAATTCAGTGGGAGAAGGACAGCTCTTTTGCGTGTCTGGTGGAGGACTGAGATTCTGTCTAATGGAGAATAATGGCAACTTCTAACAGTTTTGTTCAAGGTCATGCTGAGAGCAAATGATCTGGTTTATGACTACCTTATCAGCTTAGTTAAGAGATGAGGCTATGGCTTCCTCTCCTCCTATACAAAGCAATGACAAAGCATCAAATGATTATGAGAAATGTCAGTTCAGGCTGGAAGTAATGAGCTGCATCAGCAGGATGCAATGGAAAGGGGAAAGGACAGAGGCCAAGAGACCTTTGCAAGGTGAGCAGATGAGTAACAGTTATTTCCAAACAGATGTTGCTATTTTCCTCACAAAAATGCCTAAGATGCTTAAGAGGTTAATCAGAGATTTGTGAAGGCAGCAGGAAAAGGTGAAGGGTGCATGGCAGCTGGCCAATGCTTTATGAAAGATAGCAGCTTCCTTAAAACAAATGAGGCTGTTAACAAATCTTTGGGTTCTTGGCATATCATTATCAACATGCATAGGCAAATGAACCAATTAATAATTTCATTAGCTTATTCACAGTAGTTTATGCCAAATGAATACTAAATAAAGTGTCAGTAAAAAGGTGAGGTTAATTCTGGCATCTAATTATAACATAAGTAGATTTTGCTTCTCACTATTATTTTGAGATACTCAGTTAAAATCTAAAGTGAATGAATTGACCGTGACGAAAACCTCCAGTCCCCTGCAGAGTCCTCAGGAGGAGAATCCTCACGCTTGCTCAGGGATTCATACTTGAGGCTGAGGGCACTGTTTTATGCCCCACCAGCCCTGCAGAGGCAAGCAGAGGCAGGTATGGGGTGGGAGGTGAGCTGGCAGCTCTCGGGAATGATGTTTCCTCCCTGGTTTGCATGAGGGATTTGGTACTGATGCAGCTCTGTGCCATCGACTGAGCTGTGCTGGCACTGTAGGAAAATGTACCAAAGTCGAGGTGCAGCTGCAGAGTTCATTGTGTAAGTGGGATAGGAGGAAGAAGAGGAATTGAAAGCTGCTGATATTTCCAGGCTACAAATGAGAGGTGAAGAGGGATAAAATTTCTTTGCTTCAAGTCATGCAAGGCAGTACCACTGGAGCACTCAGCTTCTGCCCCCTGCACCCCAGCCCAGCATCTTGCATGGTCCTGCCTCTCAACTTGCTGCCCCTGGCTCACTGCTATGGCAGGGGAAGTCCTCCTTCTGCCTTTTGTCCCTTTTTTACATGGGCATATTTCCCCATATTATTGCATCCAAAAGTAGTGGTGGGTTGTTGGGTTTTTTCCTTTCCATGTGGTTACACATGAATAAAGAACTGCAGAAAACTAATTACAGTAAATAAATGCTGATTACAGTAGCAGAGTGAAGCAGTGAATTATGAGGATAACAGCTGACACTCCTGATTCATCTCCTTTATTTTTGCTTTGTGAATATTTAAAAAAACCCTTACCTCATTGCTAGGAATCTGGGAGTCAGGACCCAAGGTTTTCCAGAAAATATGATACAGTGAAGAAGTTACAGGCAGAGGTCAATGGGTGAAACTCTTCAGCTTTTGTATTCTCATGGGCATCCTGGGAGGCTGCTGCTGGATGGGGTCTGTGCCACATGTGTGCAGTGCTGGAAACTACAGCCTGTTATGAGAAGTAAGTCTGCAATTGGAGTTCAAGAACTTTTTAACAATATGTAACTTCTCCTTTGGGTTCATATGAGAGACAACATGAGCTTAAGTACATAGGGGCTGTCCTTAAGGAACAGCCTGCCTGAGAAAGTCAGTTTGTAGATGCTGTCACTGAAATCTCCTTCTGTTTTCCCCATATAAATAATGATTTCAGCCTTCTTGTATTGACTTCAGCTCCTAAACGTGTGTTAGTTTTGCAAGAGCACCATGAAGAGTTTAGACCTAAACAGCAAATCTCACAAATTAAATGGTCAAAAATGCCAAAAATTATTACCTCCATAAATGAAACAACATTCCAGGATTGACTGGAAATATAAATAAAAGCAGCAAATAGTCTCCAACAGAAAATAGTAGAACAGAAAAATGTCTTGTCAGCTTTGTGCAGCAGCCAAGATATTGTCGAAAAAAGATGAGTAGAAACCAATAGATTATTATACTGTGCATTCTTTTACTGTAACAGGTGCATGTGAGGAAGGGGTGCAAAGAAAATGCTTCTTACAAACTCACTATCTGCAGCATCCAATCAATCAATATTGTTAAGAGAAAAAATGGACTTGAAAGGCAGCAAATGTCTGAGTGTGAAGGCAGCTGGTCTGTTTATCAGAATCTCTGAGGAAACAGTGAATTTACAACTGGATATTTCTTTTGATTTGTACTTATTCTGTCTCAGATGAGTCATATCATAGTTATCCATCCTCTTTGCTGTGTTTTATGGTGGTAGCATGTGCTCTAACTGAGACTCAGATTTACTGAATGCTCTACAAGTACAGCCTCCTAAATCTGGAAGAGGATGAGCAAAATCTGTCAGCTAGAGATTGGAAAATAATTGAATTTTACCAAGTTGAAATGAGCCTCTCTGGAGCAGATCTTCAGCCTGTATCCAGCTAACTGATTTCTTTGAACTCTATAGGAGTACAAAGACTGTGTTGGGCACTTTTGAGAGTCTCACTGACTTTATTTTCAGAGTTATCCTGAGAATACTGCTGTGGTTAGATGCCTCTGGCCTGAATTCATGTTTTCTCAATGGCTTTTCTGTGGCTCAAGGTAAGGTGTCTGACCTTGTCTGTTGGAGATGAGGTGTGAGTTGGCAGATGCCATTTCTTTGCAGGCTGTGGTGCCAGAGGCCTTGGGGTGGGGAACATAACCTAGCAGGGAGCAGGGGAAAAGCTGCCATCAGCAGAAAACATTAAGCAATGAAAGTATTTCCAAACTATTAGATGTCCTATGGCATTCACCACACCATTAATCAGCACCACAGAGATGCACATGCCTACTTACATGCTTGCTGGCAAAGCTGAATTTGCTTAATTTGATTCAGCCTCTTCTTAGGGCACAGAAACCACTTGCAAGCTGAATGAAAAGATCTTGTTTGCACCTTAGTTCTGTAAATGTTATACATAAACTGTCCTCATGTTTTGCTGCCTACACTTCACTCGCATATATAGCTCCATCCTCTATTTCCTGCTCCCTATAAACAGCTCCATACAATCCCAAAAGGTAGATTTTTTTCTATACATTTACTCAACACATGTCTGGAAACAGTCTCACTGACTGCAGTGTGTTTTGATTTGGGTTGTAGGCAAGGGATAGAGAAGACACAAAGTCAGGTTGTTAGAAAAAAATAGGATTTCTGGTTGTGCCTTTGCTACTGTGCAGTTGTATGGTATTTGTTTCAAGTCAGCAGTGAATGTCACCAGTTTCCAGAACAGTTCCAGGGAAGAGTGATCTTTCACAGCTGACCTGTTACTTTTTCTCTCTGAACAGCAAAGTAGCCAAATTCCTCAAAGGACATTTGCATATGAATGATAATTTACAACAGGTCTGCTAGAGATCTCTTAAATATGAAATACATGCAGTGTCTGCCTCTACCGAGAAGAGAAAGATTGTCTGATATTTGCAGCAAATCAGTAATCTTCTTTCTGTCTCTCTATACTTCTGTTTATTCAACTGTAAGACAGAATTTAAAAATTCTTGCCCAGTGAGCCTACTTTAAACATTAATATCTGCAGAAATGTATTCTGAATTCTGAGCAGAAAGCATTTCTTATGCTAATTGAAGAAGAACACTAAATTTCAACTTCATTTTTTCAGCAAGTGACCACAGTAGCAAAATTTGTATTAATTTCTACTTGGTTCACTTTCTTGAACTAAGACATCAAATTGAACTACTTTTTTTATTCCCCTAGAGCAGGACAGAAGTTGAGAATGAAAACACAGGGTTCAGATTGAAAAATACATACATGTTTTTAGAATTTAAGAGATTTCAGCAAACTGTTATATAGGACAGTCTTACATTAAAAAAATTTTTTTTGGATGTAAATAATTCTAGTTACTCCATCAAAATAATTGCTAAAGGAACCAGTAAGCAATTACTACATTGTTTCCTTGCAAGATATAGAAAAATTTGAGTAAAACCAATTATGATGGAAAAAATTGCTATGCCAATGGCAAGGTATTAATATGGAATACACATTCTTAAAGAGAAACTTCATTCTGCTGTTTTGGGAACATCACTGGAAAGCAGACATGGAGACATTTTTATTCAGATCAGTCTTGGTTCAAATGCTAAGTAATAAAGGTCAAAAGCCTGTGTTCTTTGTTAAAAAAATTAATAGGTGAGATGAACTGCAGACTTTATTTTAGGGGGTTGTTCTTTATTAAGAAGACAAATGTCTTTTCTGTCATAAGCTTGTACAGCCCCCTGCACAAGGGGCACTCAGTGGTTTTTGTGTTTCTGGGCACTAACGATAGATAAACATTTATAACAAACAGTGACACCATGGCGAGAGCAGTTTGTTGTCTCTGAGATCAGTCAGAGCACTGATGGTCATGTGGTGGGTAGGAGGTAGGAGGTCTGTTTTGGTGCTGCTCTTTTGTTCAGGCATTGGTTGGAATCAGGCTGAAGCCAAAAATCGTTAGTTGTCCACGTGTTTACCTGGTAGAGGGTTTGCAGGGCCACTGCTAATTTCCAGGGAAAACAGTGTCGGAGTGCAAGGATAAGAAGGACCACGAAGTTATGACCCAAAGGACAGGCTCAGCTCTACCTGCCTTGTCCTCACCTTACTGCATTTCACCCAACATGGCCCTGAAAAGCTCCGGTGTCACAGCCAGATCAGGGCCACCAACTCACTTCTCTCCATGGATTATAAAGAAAGCCTGAGGAAACTAAGTGGTATGTATACTGGATTTAAAGGAATCTCATCCCCAGGATTGAGAAAATCTGTTCAACTAGAAAAAAAATCCCAAACCAGAAGGAAAAGCACAAAGGCTTTTAAGTTGCTTTTATCACTTTCTTTATTGGGTAATTTTCCTGTATCTTGAAGAGCTGGAAGATGTGAAATGCCTGTGAGTGTCTCAGGTACACGTTAAAAAAGAGTCAGCGTAGAAGTAACTTTTCAGTGTCTACAATGGTGGAAGATGATATGGTTATTTATAGCATGTGATCACAGAAACCATTTTATTATCCATTTGAGTGCATCCTTGAAAATATTCAGGAAGTTCTGCTGTCCCAAAATATTCTGGTATTGATTCTGAACTCCTTGCTGTGTAGGAGGGTGAATGTAACACCAAACTTAGGTAAAAAAACAGGAAACTGAGAGGAGGGAAACACTGAGGATGATTTGCTTAGGGATAACATCACAATCATGTCAATTAGAGTGTTAAAGGAAGGTTTGCTAAGGGAGCCTGATCTGGAAGCTGAGTTAGCAGGCCCTTAGAGAAGTGTGTGGTGTGGAGACTGTCCGGGTTGTGTCACCACTTGTGAGTAAGATCAGCCACTCGTTGAAGTGGACACACCACACCGTCCTGCCAAAGGACTGTCCAGCAGTGGTGGGACTCTTCTGCTCCCACACCCCACTCACTGGAGGGGATGGGGATGGTGTTCCCCTGTGCAGAGGACATGGCTGCCATGACTGATGTTGGTTTCAGAGCTGGTTGGTGTGTGTTGTGCTGATGTGCTACCTTGTAATTTTGTGTGGGTTGTGTTTAGACCCGTTCCTGGGATTCATCCCACCAGCTGTATGTCTGTGTCTAAGCAAGTTGTCCAGACCCACTTTCTAGTACATGTGTAAAAACTCACACTTTCAGAATTTCATTCATGTCATTCTATAGTTTTAGAATTAAACTACATTTGGAAACACTTAGAAATAAATATATTTAGAATACATTGTTTGGATAAAGGTGCCTGTTTCCCTCCATTTACCATTAAACCAGTCTATGCTAAACATCTAAGAACAAGAGATAAAAGGGTCAGTGAAGTGAGTCTCATGTTGTGCTGGTTTTGGCCGGGATAGAGTTAACTTTTTCCATAGTAGCTGGTATGGGGCTGTGTTTTCTATTTGTGCTGGAAACAGTTGATAATGCACTGATGTTTCCATTATTCCTGAGCAGAGCTGACACAGAGTCAAGGCCCTTTCTGCTCCTCACCCCACCAGTGAGGGGGCTGGGGGTGCCCAAGGAGTTGGGAGGGGACACAGCCAGGACAGCTGACCCCAGCTCTGGTGGCCCCTTTCTGCCTTGCAGCCCCAAGCAGGGCACAGGCTCCTGGGCCTGGTGCCACAGGGAGGCCAATATGTATTTGGTAAACTGAGGTGAAAGAAAATTGTATGCTAAAGACTTGGCCTGCATTCTCACCATGGATTCATGGATGAGGGACACAGTAGTTAGCAAAGACATAAAGTTGTGAAGTCCACTGCCAATAACTTATTCAGAAAGGGCATGTGCTTCCTTGAAATGTATATTTTAAAATACTTCCTGGAATTATTTGGTTTTTTTCCCAATCATTTACCTACAAGATAAATATTCATGGTGATTTCATTGCATGTAATTGATGATGTCATTTGCTGATGCGGGCTACATTATCAATCTTGGGAAACTTATTTTCCTTTAGGGAAAGACAGAGTAAATAGATCAAATCCCCATTGGGTTAAAAATATTGCTGGTTAAAGACCTTTCTTGTCAGTTTAATGTCATTCCTTTGAGACCTTTGCAAATCAAAATATTGATACCATGCTCTAAACTGCTTTTATTAGTCAGAATATCTTTTCTGACTGGTATGTATGCTTTTGCTCTTCTAGCATCTCTCATTCTCTTAATTATCTACATTAATTAATCATGTATGTCAAGAACTCACCACAAATCTTTCGGTGTGCTGTATGTCCAAAGCCTTGTGTTTCCTCAGTAATGCTGGAGCAATTACGATGGTGAGAGCTAAGACAGGCAGCTGTGCTCTGCTGCTTCCCACTGTCTCAGGAACGACAAGGAGGAGTCTTTGGTGCAGCATGTTGCCTCTGCAGGTCTCACCCTTCAGATGGAAGTTCACAACATACTGAGGAGTATTTCTAACAGCTGTAGCTTTTGTTTTCTGACACCCAACAGTTGTCAGAAAATTTTAATGCTTTGTTGTCAAACGACCATCAATCTCATGAAACGTGCTTTCTTTATCCAGTGTAAAGAAACTGGTCCTTGAAAAGAATTTCCCATATTCAAATAGATTCTTTTAAATTGTGGCCATTTTACCAAGCAGTCCAGATCACTTTGCAAAGTAATAAATTCTCTTGTTTGCTTGCTGATCTTGTCATCTGCTACATATTTTACCAGCAAAAAGCATGTGTCACAGTAAAAGCATTTATTTAATGCTGGCTCAGAGTCTGATGTCTGCAGGAGACTGCACCAAACAAGTCCCCTCTGGCACTGTTGGTGCCAAGGCACACTTGAAGACCTATATGTGACTCAGCCATGAATGCATCTAAACTCAGAATCATAGAAAATGCTGAGTTGGAAGAGACCCGTCAGGATCATCAAGTCCAACTCCTGGCCCTGGGCAGGACACTCCAAGAATCCCACCATGTGTCTGAGAGCATTGTCCAAGTGCTTCTTGAACTCAGACAAGCCTGGTGCTGTGACCACTTCCCTGACGTGTACGCCTCTCTCATGCAAGTTGACAGATGAACATACCTGTTGTGGTTTAACCCCAGCAGCACCTCAGCCCCACACAGCTGCTTGCTCACTCCCCAGTGAGGTGGGGGAGGGAACCGGAAGCATAAAAATGAGAAAATTCGTGGGTTCAGATAAAGACAGT